>JAXCIN010000023.1:600000-886555 GCA_038502155.1 Parochlus steinenii | reverse complement strand
GAAATAATTATATGAGCAGAGACGCTTCGGGGCTGTTCATAAAGAACCCCAAAATTCTGGTAATGAAAAAAACATGAAGACATGAAGACGTAAAAATATTTATGAATAAAAAATAAATTTACCTTTTCGAAAAGTGTTGAAAATAATAGAGCATATATGCAATGGTTTGCAGGTGGTTATGTTATTGTTAAATTTTTATGCATTAAATATTTATTGAGTACAAAATTTTTTGTGAAGTATCTCTTATTGAATTTATATTTTCTCGAAAAATGATCCGTGTTCAGTGCATGAGATTTCAATTTAAAAGAAAATAACGATGAAAAAGTTTCCCATACATATTTTCAACGAAAAAAGCAAACAAACAAAAACTACTTTCATAAACTAAAATACGGAAACAAAGCATCCAAACAAAAAAAAATTTTGTGATTAAAAAGTTTTTCTTTATAGTTTACTTTGTAAAAGTTTCATGAAAACAGTGTATATTGTTAATTCAATTTTGTGTAAACTCCTGCATGTTGAAATATTCTGCTAAATTTCCTATCTAGGTGGCAAACATTTGATTAATCGTGTTCATACATTTGCTTTAGACAAGGGTCATGTCTCGCGGAACAAAATTATACGAAAGATCGTTTCTGGTACTTACTCTTTATAATAAAGGTCAACAATCCACTTACCTTTTTGTGACTGTATGAAGTTAGTTAGTTGATAAAGGTAAATGATTGATTTGGGAACAGCTCAAACTTTTACCGACTGTTGAACCATTTTGAAGTAAATAAAAATAAATACCACCAAAAATGGTTTAAAAACAAAATCGTTTTTTTTTTGATAAATAAAAAAAATTTAATACACAATAACGACTAATAACTCGTTAAAGAGTTTAAAAGCTGAGTCCTTTTGTTTCAACATGCTTTTGATAGCTAGAGATGGATGTTCACAAATTACCTCCATAATAAAATCATCATAAAGCTTTTGTTCAATGCTTATCATTAAAACCAATTTACATAATTTGCATTTAGATTATCCCATCACTGTAACAATGGTAGTCAATTTATTAAACCAGCCCTGTGGACAAATTTATGCAATTTGAAAATCAAAGTGGCAATTATATTTTTTTTTACATAATACTTTTTAATTTTATTTTACATTCAACATTCAACAGTAAAAATACAATCTTCAATATATGTTTACCGTTTTCAACCATTACATAAATTTGTTTTAATTTAGGTAATTACAAGACTCAAAGGTAGTTTTTTTCATGTTAAACTTTACATAATCTAATTTCATTTACATACATTTTTTTAATGGTTGTCTTACAAAATATGTACATACATTTTAGCACCATATCGTTTTTAACTGAATTATAATGAGTCTAGAATGTCAATGATGGCACAGCAATGACAAGAGGAAACAATAAACTGCAATGTGTTCTTTATCTAATATATTAATGAAGAAACCCATTTAAATTTTGATTCCGCAGAAACCATTTAGCATATTAAATTCTATTACACAATTTTAAAAATCAATCTTTCATTCTTTTTTGGACCATTGAAAGTATGCTCGATATAAATCATTGTTTATAGACGACCCGGCGTCTGCTCTGCTCCAGTCATTCGATGGACGCTTACAGAAATAACGGCGAGAAGCGCCAATTTGAAATAGCATTTTTCTAAATTTATATAAATGAAATTTTCTGTTTTCATTTTGTCAGCCCACATAAACATAATGTCGCATAAAATTACTATGAATGGCTTTATCGCTACAGCTCAAAAATTCTACTCGATTTTACTGAGTTTATGGTGGAGTTTCACACTGAACGACAAAACAGAATTTTTTGCTATTTATCTTGTCATATACAATTGTTTACATTATACTTTAGTGAAAACTGTATGTTTATTGAGATGGTTCAATCAATCATCACCATTAGATTAAAATAAATCAACTGTGTAATTGGTCTTTTCAGGGTATCCTGATAGTATTTAACTGATTAATTTAATAAAAATGATATATTTTGATTCATATATTCATGTTGTTGTCTCGATTAGTTTAGTTCAACCACATGATAATGGAGCTATCGATTTAACATAATCAAATAGAACATGATATTCTGCAAATCATCGGTAATTAGACTGTATGATTTTGATTACTCTAAATAGAAGATGACTCCATTATTTATGCAAACTCATGTGGTTTTCGTACATACTATACGTATCCTGTCTACACATCAGAAGCATTCCGCGAGCAGTTTTACTGTTCAATTTAACATAACATTTCAAAGCTTGTTTTCTATGTTTGTGTACTATGTGAAATAGGTACGTTTGTATACAGATTGAATTTTTTTTTGTATTATGGTAAAACTTGATATGAAACAAATGTAACATATTTTTATTTAACCAAAATAATATCATTATCGAAAGTAAAATACCATTTATCAAAATAAATTCAAAACAAAGTTAATCATTCAGTCAACCAACCAATCAAAAATCACTCAAATAGTACGGGTGAAATTGGCAAACTTAACAAGATAGACTTGAAATTGAACCGCAATTTGCATATTGGTGAGTTGTGATGCGAACAAGGATATAAACCAGAGCAGTGATGATAAAATGTTCTGTTTTGATAAACTTTCCACATTCATTCTGAATTTGACCAAAAGCTTCAACATATTCTCAATGCGGTGGTAAATATGCAATTTTCTTGCGTCCCAATGCACAATGTGTTCAATAAAACAAGAGTTTGCCATAGAACAATTATTCAGAGCTATTTTCGCTCGCAATAATAACGATGAAAAATTTAAAGCAAATTTTGAATAGGGACTACTGAATCCTAAATGAATTCATGTTCGAATTTATTTTACAATTTAATTTACAATTTTTGAAACATCCTCTGATTAGTTTAGTTGTCTATTTGGACACTGTCTAGATGCGCAGAATATCTAGTTGAGAAGGGTGTTTTAGATTTAAATTATTTTATTTTAAAAAATTGGACTTTGTTTTAAATTCAGTACCTTTACTGAAAAAATATTCATTATAACGTGGTAGAAGTTGTTGTGTTCAAATCATTTGATGAATTATTAGGTTTGGGAAGGTTGTGTGTATGATTAGCATGGGCTATATGCGGACAGACGTGATGCTGATGTGAATGCTGGTTAATATACTGTTGTTGGGGAAGCACTGTGCTCAAATTGGTCTGCGAGAGCGAAGTAGTATTGATTTTGGGATAGCTAGTATTTATGTTATTCGAATTATTCGCACTGTTTTTAGTCAAATTGGAAATTTGAAATTGCCACAAAATTTCCTTGTTTTTTTCGAAACCTGGGAAGTTTCGAGGCAATGTTTGATGAAATTGACCTGTTAAAATTAATTTCAAAATTTATGAATTTATCTTTTTTTTTATAAGTTAAATCATAAATTTAGAAAAACTGTTAAAGATGAAATAAAATATGTAATACATTACATAAACATTATAACAAATACAATATATAAACATTATTAGATAAATAATAAAATATGTACAGAAATAAACTTGAATTCAAATCAACTCAATTTCTGATTAACTTAATTTCAATTTCATCAATTTTAGCTCAAGTAAATTTACTTTAGGTAAATTCTACTCAACAAAATTATATGTAAGTTATTTCAATACCTATAGAATGTTGAATTAAAAAATTTTAATTGTTTGATTAAATAGAATTCATTGTGTAGAATTTAGTGCATTGGAAATTTTGGTATTTTAATTTAAGTTGATTTGATTTTTTGTTAATTTGATATTGATCTTAAGTAAATGTATAATTAAATGTATAATTAAAGTAAATAAAATAGAATAGATAATTACCAGGATTCTCGATTGTCTTGAATGTTGACAATACCGGATGTGCAATCGGATAATTTGTCGGTTGATTTTGATTGTACAAGTGCAAACAAGACGATGAATGGTTGGGTTTCAGAGTGAGGATATTGTACTGTTGTTGCTGCTGGAACTGGTGGTCAATTTCATCGTTGTTGATTTTCTTCGTTGGCGTGATGCTTTTATCTGATGTGTCACCACAGCTGCTACCAAATTTATGCTTCAACTTAACAAGCGTGTTGTGACACGCATTTAAAGGCGACGAGGAAGATAGCGTCCTAACTATTGTTTTTTTCGCTGCACTTGGATGATTTTTGCTGATTGACCCACCGATTCCAGCAATACTACTAGAAATCAGTGGATTCATTCGCTATGTGTCCGGATCAAACTTTTTAAGCTCCATCATCTGTAGCATACCGCCTACATTCTGATATTGGATTTCCTGTAATTGAATTCATCAATTTATTTCATATTCTTTGATGTTTGTATAGAGAGATATTTGGGCAATATCTCCTATTTTTAATTAGCTTCTTTGTGTAGAAAAAATCACAAACAACTTGAACAACTCAAATTGCTTCTTGAGTTGGAAAACAAACACTTGTCTTGAATAGACAATTAAAATTTAATGATTTTCTTGAAAATACTTTAAAATAAAATTCAAATAAAAACATTATGGCATACCACTATTCAAAAACTTACTCCATTGTAATGGGTTATTCCAGTTGGTACATATGTGGTTCCTCCCGGAGAGCATTTGTTGCAGTTTCTTTTCAAAGCAGGACGTTGTCTGGAGCCATGACATCGAACAGCAAACCGCAATTCTTCAGCCATTTCTGAGCACAACGACTGACGATCAGTCTGTGCATTTTTTTTTGAGTTCCAGCAAAACTCTAAAATTGCAACTAAAATTGCCAAGGCAAGTCCACATAAGAGTACCACAAATACACCGCCTTTGAATGAGGAAATAAAAATTCATAAGAAGCTTTTCTAACCATTGGACACTAACTAATTTACATACCAATATTCTCAACACCTAGCGCATTTGCTTTACTCTCCTTATTTTTCTCGTCCCGATTGCACACATCTCCTGTATTTTTCCACCACTTGTCGTAGAGAATCTGTATGACGCCTTTCTCTTGCAGCTCCAAAATTGCCAATGAAATCTTGTCCCGCCATATTGATCCCTTAGGAGTTGCGACACCATACCCTTTGCTATCCAGCAGACCTCCGATCTGAGTAAGATTGCAATCTCTTTGCACAGCGTAATCCAGCATAGTGGATTCCATCAGAAATGCATAATTTCCTTCTAGCACGCCTTTCACACCTTCATCGTATGTAGACACAAAAACAGATGGATTTTTTTTGCTCTCCATAAATCGCCACATTTTTTGATAAATTCCTATTTAAAAGATGTTGATTAATTAATCGATTAATTAATCTTCTACATTATATAAATAATTAGTTCTGGAAGTGATTTTTGAATGCAATATCTAGATGAATCAATGCAATCACTACCAGAAAGTAAGATGGCACAATTGGATAGAGATTCAATTAAAAAATTAACTAAAAGAGTCTTTCCAGTGAACATAATATTCTATGATAATATGTTGATTATTTGATTATTGTAAAGTTACAAACCAGCATTCTTACCTATTTTGGAATCCTGAAATGAATTTTAATTTTCCAGAAGAGAGAGAGGAGAAAAAACTGTTAATTTGTTGCATGTTCGTGGAGTGATATGTCCTGAATAATAATATCCAAAATATAGAGTATTTATGACACTTACACGAAAGAACGTCATTGTGGAGCCTCCTTCGAGGGTGCCATAAGAGATATCCGTTTGTTCAGCTAAATCTGCAAGCGAATTTTATAATAAATTTGTGAAAGATGACCCACATGTTTTCCAAACAAGATGATATATTGCATTATGAGACAAGATTGAAATAATTCTGCATGCTTTAATTTTAATTAATTATACTCAGAAAAAGTATGGTTTAAAATGCGCTTAAAAATAGGAGTTTTTGATAAAACCTTCACAGTGTGTACGATAACATTTCACAAGTATTGAAATTTACCTGCAGCATTTTCGATAGGTGTGATCATACGTTCCACGGTCAAAAAAGCAGCCTTAGTAACAAATAAAAAATAAAAATGAAGAAATGGTTTAAAAAAATCAAATTATTAAATATTTAAAAAATGTATAATATGCTACTTACTAAGTTTGCTGTATACGATGAAATTATTATTAAAGTGAAGAACCACCAGATTGCTCCAACAATACGAGTGCTAGTTGCCTGAGGGGTGAATAAAAAAGATTTTAATATAATGAAAATAGCGTAAATAAACAACATATAACACAACAAAGGGAATGTTCTAACAAATATATTTCCCAGCAATCGTGACAAATTCATGTTCACTAGAAATCAGATAGTCTGAGGCTTATTACATAATATTGATCAGTCTTGTTACGTTTGCTGAAAATTATATTTGTTACACTTGCAACAACGAGAAAGAACTATGCTTTTATACAGACAGATATCTATAGGAATTTATCATGAAATAAAGGTGAATAAAGAAAATATATACCAGAATCTTAATTTTCTAAAAATACCGGAATTAATTTTTATAGGTCAGAGCTGAGAATTTTGTGAAATGTTTAATTTGATGGATACGATTCCCAAATAATTTAGGTCCATAAAAAGTTTAAAGTGTTTTTATAAGTTTGTAGAATAATTCTGACCCATCTTTTCGATGACGGTTTTGCATTGTTATTTATTTTCATAATTTATTTTTGCTTTCAGGATCATTTTCTCCATCAAAAAAATACAGACATTTTTAGAAAACTAATATTTGGCTTAATTATTTCCATTCACATACATATCATAACATATTATTCTGCATACTAAAACTTAAGCACAGTCAACAAAAACAAGTAGCAAGCATTTAGAGCCATTTACATTTCTAAATAAATGAACTGTAAAACCTTTGGGTTTAAAGAGCCTTGGTTCATAAGGCTCTGAATCGTGAACCAGAAACTGTTTTTCAGCGTAAAATCATTACTGTATGTAAGCAGCTCAGTGGTCGTATCATGGTCACCACTATGTAATCGGTTTTCAATCAATTTCAATAAATCAGTGTTATCAGTATTCTCATTATCATGCTGGTGGTTACGTTGATTTTGGTGGCCATAATTACTGCAGTTATTATTTAATTCGGTCTTCTTTTGTTTCTGCTGCTGCTCCATATAATATTGCCTGTGCTCCATGTCCAATAAAACCTGATTTATCTCATCGATATTGTTAATATTTTTGAAGTATCGGTCCAAATTGTCCTTTGTATGAAAATTGTTTTGTTCCTCGTGATGCTCACAAAATGGATTATAATCGGCGTCCATTACGTCTGATTGATAATTCGAAGCTTTGTCTTTCTTTCCATGCTCATGTGTACAATTGTTATCATCCTGAGGTTCAGCGTGGCTATGTAAATTTTGGACATTGTTGCATGTTGGATCGCTCGTTGTCAATTGCCATTCAAAGGGTGATACTCTAGCAACAAACCAAAACGTGACTGACACAAAGATGTATGCAAAACCTATCCACAGCCAGATTTCCACAGCCAATGGATTCATAAATGAAAACCAGCGATTTCCCATCCGCTCAGTGGTCTTTAAAATAATAATAATCATAAAATCACAATTAATTGTCTGAATTAAAATATTTAGAAATATAGATGGCCCTACATGCTTCAATCATGCAATAAATACAAGAACGACAACAAAAATAGGAAAATGGAGGCCTTGCCTTAGGGTTCAGCCCTGAGCCTTGTCGCAGAAAAGTTCCAGTTATAAACCAGAAACTGGAACCAAAAATCAAAGATTTAATTTTGAAAGAGAGAAGAAATATGTTAGAACAACTGATCAACTAAAAGAGGTGGCTTTGAGTGAACCAAAATGATCACCTGTTGGACACTGAAAACTGATTCTCCACAACGTCACTTTCCATTTTGCACGTTTTTACATTATTCCATTCATATGGCGAAAATCTTGCCATTACAAACAGCGTGAAAGAAACCAAAAGGTACGCTGCCAGAACGTAAAGCCAAATTTCGACCGCCAAGGGATTCATGAAGGAGAAGAGACGGGTAGGTTGACTAGTCGGTACCTTCAAGTATTTGGGATATATATTTTATTTCCTAGTAATTGGAATTGATTATAGCTCACCTTGAAGAGTATGCCAATTCCCAAATTCATAAATGGTTTGGTAAAGTCGATTACATTTTCCCGGGCATAGTTAATGGTCATTGAAGCTACAGCCAAGTCAGCACGCTGAAATATTATTGAAATGATTAGATTTTCTTTTCGAAGTTTGATAAATATTGATGTGAATATATCAATCATAATCAAAATTTGAGTATACCCTTTCCATGAGCTCCCGCACAATGCCGTTCCAGCTCTTGGTTTCAGTGTCAAATACTCCGTACATGTGGTCAGGGACAAGACGAATAGAGTACTGAAATCCTACTTGCTTTGCAATTTGCTGCAATAAATCTATGCAGAATCCTTCGTAGCGAGCATTGCCCGTAATGTTGCCCTCTTTCACCATCACGTACGGTTTTTCCTGTTTTCAAAATAATCAGGGAAAAATTAAAATCAGTACTGCATGAAATAAAAAAGATTTTTAGATAAAAAGCTCGCATTTTGGGCATGTCAAAGCGAAAATATATTGTTAATTAAAATTCATTCGAAAATCGGGCTTTAATTTTCTGTTTTCACTCACCTCTCTCGTCATTACTATCAGAGTTATATTTGCCGCATTTGATTCGTAAAAGGCGTCTGGATCAGTGATGTTTATTCCATCCGTTGGATTCCAGTATCCTACTTTTTGCAAGTGCTCACGTTTTAGTTTCAGCAAATCGATTTTGAAGTTATTTCGTTTGCCTTCGTTGAACTCGATACTGCCGGTGAGTCCGTGCAAACTTGCCTGAATTAATTAATTTAAAATACCATATCATTGTTTACTCAACTAGAGTTGCATACCAAATGTGTTTATACTCGGTCAAGTGTAGAAACAAAAGCGTCAAATAGAATGAAAAAATGATTCGTTTTAAAATTTTATAAAATTTTGAATATTATCTACTTTAAAGTTAATTCAATTAACATTTCAGTATATAAATTGTATTTGAACATATTTACATTTCTATACTTGCAAAGAATATTGTTTTAACATAGCGATTTAATGGTACCCACTGAATTTAAATAGTTGAATAAAGAAAGACCATCCGGTGATTTCTGCTCTGTTTCGCAAGATAAATTTGCTAATTTTAAAGTATGGCTTCTATCTAGAGCAGTGAGGCCAGCGGCAAAAACACTCACGGCATCATACATCAGTGCTGGCTCGGCCTGTAAAAATTGTAATTGTTTTAAAACTGATTTGGAAAGGTGATTTGTTAAAATTATACCAATACGAGAGTACTTATTGAGGGACAAAATTTTACAAGAATTGTCTATTAAAATATTCCACAGCATATGTAATGGATTCAATGTACTCGTGAGATGCATGTGAATAGTTGATTCTACATAAATTATTATGATTATAGATTGCCATATCAACCCTCATTCATATTTTTGAATCTTCGTTTGCACTTACCATTATTACAGAGCTTCCATTAAGAATGTCTTGCCCGCTGTGCTGAAACTTTTTCATCTGCTCAATGATGTCCGACACTTTGGGACTTTCCACATCAACTAATCGGAAAGCTGTGATGTTTACGCTATTATATTTGAAATCTTCCAAGTCAAACGTTTCGATATCCTGTTGAATGCATGAGAAAAGAGGATTAATACTTTCTTGATATTTCTATAACAGAGTTAACATCGTCGGCTACACTTTTTTTTATTATAAAAAAATGCTTTTGTAATTGCATTGAAGTATTTTTAATCTCATAAAAGTTGAACAGTAAAAGCCATTTTATAATAAAAAAAAGAGCAAATAGAACTTATCCAACGAGTGGTATGCTCCAATGGTAGAAACTTACAAACGTCGTGAACATGTAATGATATCTATAGTCGTTCATCTGTAGTTGAAGTATCTGAAATTACCATGCGACAGAAAGAAATAAGCTGGTTAGAAGTCAAATTGATTTACAGTGACTGTCAATTCAAAGAAAACAGCCAATTCAATTACCGTGCGGAAAAACTTGCTCATGTGCTTCGGATTTGTGTCCACAATTAATTTGTAAATTTCTTTCTGTCTAATTTCACGTAAGACTTGTCGATATGTTTCAGGTATTGCTTGTCGAATATACATTTCCGTACGTGCTGCTGGGGAGGATTTCATTAACTCCTGTTGTTTGAACAAACCTATAATTGTATATTATTATAATGGCACATCAAACGGGTGTTTAAACTTTCATGTTATTGATGCTGCGAGAAAGAGATACTGGGTATATTTTTTTTAATTACATGCCTCTGAGTTTTAATCAGACAAAACATTTTAATAGCCCAGAATTTTATGTTGAAACGGTAAATAATTATTTTCTTAAAAGGGGACTGTATGATAATTTGAAAAAATACACCCAATAAATGTTGGTTACTTTTATTTATAGATCAAAACATTTAAACACAATTCCAGCCAATAGAATTATGAACTACTTATTCACAATTTTTATCTAAAAGTTGAATAGTGTACAACTTAATAAGAAAAACTAATCACAAAAGCACAATTTTAACTAAGTAACGAGGACGTGAAAGTCCATTTTGACGCCATGAGTTTTTAAATTTGCATCTACCATTTTATATTCCCAGACAAGAAATAAACACAATAATCAATCAGAATTTATATTTACCAAAATCATCTTCATACAGAATTGCAATTTTCGAACTTGTCCAGTTGAGATATTGCATTAAGTCTCGGTATGCGTTATTCATGTGTTTTTGTGATGGATGAAGATTTATGGAAAACTCTATAAGAAAAATAAACACATTAATCGAATTGCTAATAATAGTCATCAATTCAAGTTCAAATATCAGTTCAAGTTCAGATCACAGCTGAGCTGAACTATTGAAGTTATGAATATGACATCTCACTTTTGATCTAAACTGAACTAAATTTTGCATAATTTCTACGAAAAGAAATTTAATATTTCTATGAAAAAAGTTTAATTATCTTACCTTTTGCTGTTGTTTCGAAATCAATGCGAGCTTCTATGTGTGGAATATCCAGAGCCTCACAAATTGACTGTAAATGAGGTCCTAGCAAGGGATCAGATGGTCCAAAGATTGCTTGCACACCATTATCTTATTATACAAATATGATACAAACATGTTATCAAATATATTTTGACTTTTTCAAAGATTTTACTAACCTATTTGTTTGCACGCTTTTTTTGACGTCCTGAATGAATCATCCCTTGGAACATACTGAATGTCGTAAACTAGCGTTGTTTGCGGCAATATATTCCTATCTTTATTTATTTTGTACACAGCATATTTGAACGCTAGCTCCACGCTGCTATCTTTTTGCTCTTCGGTAAATATTGCACCTTAATTGTGCAAACATAATGGTGGTGATATGGAAACAGAGTTTTTGAAAATTAGAATTGGATCCAATAGTGTTTCTTAGAGCAAGTAAACATGCATAGC
This sequence comes from Parochlus steinenii, assembly GCA_038502155.1. Lineage (NCBI taxonomy): Eukaryota > Metazoa > Arthropoda > Insecta > Diptera > Chironomidae > Parochlus > Parochlus steinenii. The sequence goes on along the minus strand of JAXCIN010000023.1, from coordinate 875,073 downwards.
TGAGACTAAACTTGCAACCAAACCTAATTTAATTAGTTCAATTTATGCACCAAAACATGCATAAGTACAAAACAATGTACTTGCTAGTTGGTGTGCATTTAATGAGCACACAAATGTTTTTATGAGCCGAAATCTGCATTTGATGTGCCACTGTATAATGTAATTAAATATTTAAACAGATTCACTCCAAGAAATCTTTCTCACTTCATAAAAAAATATTTCGCTATGGTTAAAATCAAAATGTTTCGAGGCTTAACATTTTATGAACTAACAATATAATAATCCAATAGAAACGAAACTCTTCTTAGAGTGAAACCTTTTAAACTGTATTCAATATTTGAACATTTGATTTTAATTGGCAAAATTAAACTAAATTGCGGAAATTTATTAGGCATATAAATTTGACATGTATTTAACAAATTTAACACATATATTTGCGAAATGATTGACGCAAATGCGTGCCTGACAAATTTAATCTATAAAGGATTCTACTGTCGGTTTGTGAATAATTGAATGAAATAATTTATTGTAAGCGGTGCGGGCTCATCCATCGTCGTATTGTACTAAAATTTTCAATTATTGGCAGCAAATCGGTTGGTTGTAGAATTTAACGCAAATAAATGGATTTCTTTGATACCATTTTCCCGCTAAACGAATCGTAAACTCACTCATCATTTGAATATTTTTTCCGCTCAAACAAAAGTTGAAGGGTTTTTGATGCTACCGACTTCAATTCCGCCTTTTTGCAATGAAAATATTTACTTGATCCTTTGAACTGAGCTGTTTACTGTTGGTTGTTTTTCCTATAATTCAGGGTTTTCCGCGTATTATACTATGATAAAATCTTATTTCAAAAAACCACAAAATATTTAACCTACACGAATAAATTTAAACTTAATATTTCAAGAATTCAACTCTCAAAAAGTTTACTAGAAATCCACTAATGTGATGGAAATTGCTAAAGTATTCGAAATTCAAATATAAGAATAGAAGCAGTTAATTACGGACTACTTCAACTGCGGACTATATTTCCAAAAAAAGTTTGATTTTTTACAGCTTCATGCTCGGACGACTTTTCTCCAAAATTATTTTTGGAGTGGCTTCGCACCATAAAAAACAATAATTTCTAGAAGAACTTTTATGTTGGTACCTTACTGAAATGCTTCTAGCTTACATTAACCAAATGGCGAGTATTTTTTATGATTTTTTGTCATTTATTCCAAACCGACCTAAAATCTCAAAGACATGCTGAAGACATGCTGTTTCAAAATTTTTGGTTCTGAGTAAAAAACTTGCAAATAATAATTTTTTCGTGTTTGGAAAATTTTTATGAAATTGAATTGTTTATTTTCAGTGCTTGAACTGTACCATAAGGTTTTGATGCTAATTGCGGACTATTTCTTAAGCCGAACCGGACGTTTTGGAAAAATTTTCATTCAAAATGTAGGTTTAGGTTGTGTATAAATTAAATAAACAATGACGGATAATGAAGTCAAGGATCAAATAATCTTTTTCAGCTTTTACACCAACAGCACCTTCAACTGGTCGAAAAAATCCCAATGTTTCACAAAAACTATCTAATAATAGAATTGTTCAATAGAAACGAAACTCTTCTTAACGTGAAATAACGACCATAAGGACTTTTAAACTGTATTCAATATTTGAACATTTGATTTTAATTGGCAAAATTAAACTAAATTGCGGAAATTTATTAGGCATATATATTTGACATGTATTTAACAAATTTAACACATATATATATTTGCGAAATGATTGACGCAAATGCGTGCCTGACAAATTTAATCTATAAAGGATTCTACTGTCGGTTTGTGAATAATTAAATGAAATAATTTATTGTGAGCGGTTCGGGCTCATCCATCGTCGTATTGTACTAAAATTTTTAATTATTGGCAGCAAATCGGTTGGTTGTAGAATTTAACGCAAATAAATGGATTTCTTTGATACCATTTTCCCGCTAAACGAATCGTAAACTCACTCATCATTTGAATATTTTTTCCGCTCAAACAAAAGTTGAAGGGTTTTTGATGTTACCGACTTCAATTCCGCCTTTTTGCAATGAAAATATTTACTTGATCCTTTGAACTAAGCTGTTTACTGTTGGTTGTTTTTCCTAGATTCAGGGTTTTCCGCGTATTATACTATGATAAAATCTTATTTCAAAAAACCACAACATTTTTAACCTACACGAATAAATTTAAACATAATATTTCAAGAATTCAACTCTCAAAAAGTTTACTAGAAATCCACTAATGTGATGGAAATTGCTAAAGTATTCGAATTTCAAATATACTTTAATTGTTTGGCTATTATATACCAACAGTTATGAATAAGCATTAAGTATTTACCCGTAAGAATCTTTTTCAAAGGCAAAAAGGTAAATATTTTTTGAAACCCCGTTTGTTAATCTTTTATTTGTTTCTCTTGAAATTTTCTATTAGAATCCAATTATGAATTGTGTTTGCTCGATTCTGAAAGTTTTGATTAAAATTAAAGAAAAGGCATAAATTTTTCATCATCTACCCAGGGCAACTTTATTCGACAACTTATCGTTTTTTGGCTAAACTTTTAGTGCTTCAGTATTATTGTTACTAAATTTATAAAAACAGCTCACAAAGATAAAATGTGTTTAAATTAAACGTCTATTAAATAAAATTTAACGAGAATTTCAGTCTGGAAACGTTATCGAACCAAGCACAACTGCTCGATTCGCATAAAATCTATTTATTTTTAACGGGCCAAGTTAAATGTGGGGTAAAAATAAGAAATTGAGCAATTAAATATTCATTCAACTTACCGATCCTTATAACTGGAGGTAGCGCTTGTACAAGTCCAATCAGAAGAAGAGCCAACCATGCTAAAAGTGCTTTACTTATAAAGTCACTTTTACTGCTTTTATAATAATGTCCGTTAGCTTTATGACTTTTAATATTTGTGCAACAAAAACATTTTGAACTTTCAAAAAGATCTAAGTTCATCATTTCACTCGATGAGATAAGAAGTTAATCAATCTGCGTTACCAATCGTATCTGCCTTTATTTGTTCACTTCTGCCTACACTTTTTCACTTGAATGGATATTTATTGTTCCATAGTTCCCATTCGATCAGGTTTGTCAGACTGAGTAGTCATTTTACTGCAAAAAAAAGAGAAACAAAATGTTATGCTTTTCTGTACAAATATTGAAAGTTCAAAAAGCCTAATTGGTCGACAGTGTTTTTTCTACTTTATTCGCTCTATTTTTGTGCTATCATTGATTTGTGTAGATAGTGAATTTTGACGTAGATATGTGCACAATATTGGCGAAATAAACAAATATTTTATTCATAAATCATAAATTATTATTGTTTTCAACTAATGATTACTGTAACATAATTCTTTGTTGGTTTCAGATTTTTTTGTAATATTTTCAAAATCATTTATAGTTGCGTTTTGATTGTTGGTCCAGTTTATCAAAATCTGCATTTAAAACCGTATATTATTTATTTGTTTTAATAATATAATCTTAATACAATCTGTTTAAAATGTTGTGGAATTAGCTCTAAAATAGGTCTATGCATAGGATTCTTTAATTGCAAACGACTAATGTGAGGTTTGAATTTGATTTGAATTTGGTGACCAGATATGATTGTTAGTTCATTTTAACTCCAAATTCATTTAGCTGAACTGATGTTCTAATTATTTTTTTAATTGTCAATTTTTTTACGCATATATTTTTTTAAGTTTTCTATGAGATTTTTTTTTCAATTTACACAAAAATTTATATTTATTTAACAGCACAATTATTTTGAGCACTTAATGAAATGAAAATACTCGAAAAATACATTTATTTTACAAATTTACGAATAAAGGAAAATAAAAATATATCAGAGCTAACGAGGCAAATTCGTGCATGAGTGAAATATTAAATTGGTGACAAGAAACAACTTTTGGCAATATTCAATCAATATACGGTGCAATATTTAAATTCACAATTAGCAACTCTCAAAATGAAATTCTTGTTAATTCATTCAAATAAACCGTGAAAAATGGTAAAATTATTGTAAATATTCGCACGGACAAAACAAAACCAGAGCGCTCTTGCTATGCTTGGAAGAATATGAATTTTGAACTGGGAAAAGTTTAAGGAGGAAATCCTTGAAAAGTTTATTTTTGGCAAAGAAACAGGCTAAAAAATTGTTTTCATTGGAAAATCAATAATTTCACAGACGATAAAAATCAATGACATAAATAATTCAGTCAAAAATATTTTATTAAATTGGTTAGTTTCTGAGTTCCCAAAGTTCTCTACAAAAACATGGCGAAAGCTTTTTTGATTGTTGAAAATGTCCTGTTGTACTTGCCAAATTATTTTTATGAGCTGTTTATAAACAGCTTTCTTGTTGTTGTAATAAAAATTTACATTATTTTTTATTTAATGTAAGTTCTGTATTCTGTATTTAATAGTAATCTACACGTATCTTTTGAATGGCTTTCTTGTTAGAAAATTTAATATTCCAATCATATAACTTGATATAATTTGTACGAAGTCTTAAATCGAAAAATTCATAAAAGTCCAATTTTAATTTAAAGGAACATATTCATATATATGGTGTGTATTTTGTATGTATTTAAATTAAATTAATAATGAAAACATAACATGCAACGCGCTTTTTGCTATTTTATACATGTTCCACATTTATTTTGTATGGATGTATATTAATTTAATAACATATTTAAAAAGATTTTAATATGCATACCAGATAAAAACGTGATTTTAAAAGCGTTCATAAAAAAATGTGAAAGCTGCAAAATGAAAAAGCTTTTGATACAAAATTAATTGTCTATTAATGGCTCGAACAACTCAGAATACGCGCAAAATGGGAATTTATTAATTGAGGCCAGGGGTACGCAAATTCAACAGAAAATGCGGAAAAATCAAATATACATCCCTTTTTAATAAATTCAAATATATTCACAACGCAAATTTGAGGACATCTTTTCCAGAGTGATAATTAAATAATTGTTCAAACGATTTGTGATTCAAATTTAGATAATTTCATAATTGGCGTAACATTTTTTTTTTTATCACTTCTATTTTTTATACCGTAATTTATGTGGGCAATTATACTTTATGTAGAGATTGTTTTTATCAATTCTGAAATGCTAAGTTCTCGGTAATTAATTCAATATTATTTTAGTTCGATCAATTTAATGGGATCATTAATTCGCCTTTTTCGAGTACTGAACCAAAATGAAACGTTGATTAAAGATTCATTCAAAACCAATAAAATGAACGAACTGGATTTTCGCGTGAAAATGGTTAGTATGTTCTGCCATAGACTTCCAATTTTCAGTTTTATTCTGTGCAAATACACACTTACACTGAATTATGCAGATACTTACATTTATAGAGAATAACACGCAAAAATTAGTGAAAATTTATGTGCCAGAGCAGGTATCAACGTTTAGAAGAGAGGTAGTCGAACATTATTTGTATTGAAAAATATCTAACAAAATTTAATTAAATTATGTTCTTTGTGTGTTTTGTAAGTAGATCAAAAGCCATAGTTTGGCCATCTTAGCTTGAAATATTGCTTTGAATTGAAATACACTTGCCATAAATTTTCATCTTGTTGGGAATGTTGGACATGTTTCTGACAACTACCTTGGAAATATCAGTATTTGTACGTTTTTCGGTTAAAATCTGAAGTATTCGAATGGGTAGAGTCTCTATATTTTCTACTTTACTGATAGATATTAGAGCCATAAGATTTCGTATCATTTTTGAAATTTAGGAATAATAAAAACATTTGATATGAATTAAGTAATTTGTATTAGTAGATACTATTCTTGAGTGTTCTCTACATAATACCACCTAATAACCAACACCTAATGCTAAAATACTTCAGCTACAGCTATAGCTTTATTAAGAATTATGAAGTGAATCCAAAATTATAATATAACACGACGCGTTCCAATATAATACCAAATAATCTGATTGGAAGAATTAAATCACCACATCGTTCAATAGTTTCCAACAAGTAATTTCCTGATTTCAGTATTTTGCTGAATAGCAAGATTTCAATCAATCTTGCCTTAAACTCCTCTGTAAACTCAATAATAATAATCTATTTGCTGGTGTTACGTGTTTGAACTATGTAAAAGCAGACGCGAATAAATTGAGCCATAAATTGGTTATTTCTCTAAAATTCAGGGGTTTTCAAATTGATTTAATAAAACTTGCAATAATTCTATTTGGTTTGACAAGTTGTGTTGAATTTGTACGGTATTAAAAATGAAGCAAAATTTCGAATCTTTTTTTATTCAAAAATGTTGCGAGAAATATTTGAAAAGCCGGAACAAAATTCAACTACACACAAAATCACTCCAAAATCGTTACAATGTCGTTAAAATAACTTTGACTTCCGTGCATAAGTTAAAGTATGCTATCACATTAAAAAAGAACCTGAAAAAACTTTATTTTTGAAAAATTTCAAATCACTCTTCTGTTTTTGAGTTTATTGTCTAAAACGATTAAAAAACTATTTAATGCCCTTCCAAAAAATATACGCTGTAAAGTCAATTTATAATATAAATGATATTTTCTATGAGTGAACCATGGTTGAAGCTGGAACAAAAACAAAAGTATAACTTTGGCCGCCATCGTCATTAGTGTTTCGACATGAATTAAAAAGTTTTTTGTTAAAATCATTTTTTGAGTTCTGTATCTGACCACGGACGAAAAATTTGGACAAAAAATCGAAACGATGGAAAAACGCTAAAAACAAATTTAAAACTTTTGGCCGGAAATGTGCCTTCAATTTAAAATAATAAGGGTGAAACCAAGTAAAACATGCTTGAAGTTTAAATGATAATTAAAAATTTAAATTAAACACGACTTGGGGAGCATTTTGTGGAACAATTTTTTTGCTCTTGGGGTAAGAACTGGTTAATTAAAAATTATACAGCAGGAATGTTTCTTTCGCTTTCAGGCATTTACTCAAAAAGAAAACAATTATGCTTCCTAATTTCCAAATTAACGGAATATGACAAAAAGCTGCCGTAGCGCACAACAAAAACCACTTCTTGGAATTTTTTCAATAAAACGAAACCTTTCGAAAAGCTTCTTTACAGTTTACACCCGAAATATAACGCTCAAACAATTTTACGGTTTGTTCAATACACCAGAGACTTACCGCTTTAGCGTTTTTGAGTTCTATTTGAAGGCATATTTCAATTCTTCAGAATTAAGTAAGGTAGATAACCACTCTGAAAATTGGCAAACACTTCACTTATTTCTCAATTTAGTATTTAGTCTTTTTAATTAAGAAAGGAAAGGATGGAATTGAAATTTATGGTTACTTATATTTTTGAGGTAATATTATAATATCTACTTTAAACCTATGCTTTCCAAAATTGCCACCAAATTGTAAGATACGTCTCAAATAGAAACATTTTGTTGTTCCTCGATGACCTTTCTTGTTCAGTACCTTTCCTTCAGACATCTTAATAATTTTCTTATCAATATTAACATTTCAACGTGCTGAAATGTAAATATAAAGTAGTTCCTGCCTTTTGCCTTTGGTGATATATAATTTGACTGGCCTTTCTTATCTACTAGACCCATTTATTTCACCCTAATTTGGTCTGAAAAATGCGCTTCCTGATGAAAGAAAAGCACCTTTGTGACTATTAAGACATTTTGAGGGTTTATGGCCGTTGCCTTTATACAGTTATTATTAGAGAAGGGAAAAAAATCTAGAAATACTTTAATCAAAAGGAAAAACAGCAAGCTGATTTTTTGTTGTTTATTATTACTATTTGCAGCCTTGATCTAATAACAGCGTTCTTAAGTATTATTTCATGCACAGACACAGCACATTCAGAAAATTCAATAAAAACTGCTTTCTTTTAAAAAATTTATTGGAGTTTTTATTGGATTTTATTGTATATCCAGAAAAATGTTTTACCAGCTTCTGTTGTCTGCATTAGATGTAGATGTAAAGTTTGAGTATACAAATTTAAGGCAGATTCACCCAAAGAATTTTTTTTCTGTTCAAAAATCTTTGCAGGTTCTATTAAATCTCTAAAATAAGTGGAAAGTCTAAGTGAAAATGTTTTAATTCTCAAATAATTTATAAATCTCTAAAAGCAAACTACATTTTAGCAAAGTTTAATCATGGTTCATAAAATATTTTTATGAATTTTTAAATGATAAATATTCACAAACGAATGAAAACCATATATTTTTGGAGTGAAGTGGATATATTTTTATTAACAAAGAATGCAAATGAAATGGTTCCGTCTAAAGGAAAAAGGTTTTAATAAAGATCACTTAATCCATTAAACTCCATAGAATTCAATGATATTGAGTAAAAACCATGTATGATTTTTCCCATTCTGAGAATGGATTCAAGAATATTTCGTCTTTATTCTAAATGTCTTTTTTGTGAACGCTGAGGGTTGCCGACATTAAAGACATTCCAAAATGTTGAGCATTAGCATCGTTTGAAATATTCATTTATCAAAATTATGATTTCCGTAAATTTTTTTATTAAATGAAAATAGAACAATTTTTCATGATATAATCAAGATTTTATAATATAACATGAAAGTTGTTGTTTTGGCAACCCTGCGCATTCGCATGTTTTATTTGATTTTATTGTCTTTTTTATCTATGAGAGTTACATATGAATGTTTATTTTTAATAAAATTTATTGTTATCATACATTTATTCTTGGTTTATCAAAATATAAAAAGGCGAAATAATATTATCAGAGACAATTTAATGGATGAGAGAATTGGAAAAAGAATTTTTCATATTAACTGCCAGTTTGGTGTTTTTTTAGCTTCACCCAGAAAAATATGATATTTTATGTATATTTTTCGCTATAGGTGTTAAGCTTCACACAACTTTATTTTTAAAAAAGACATTGATTTTTTTGTGTTTTTGTATTTTTAGAATAAAAGTTTTGAAAAGTTTATTAAGTGTAATATCTCAAAAAAAAAATTTTAATGGGGTTCAACATGGTTCAACCTTGGTGTTGAATTTTGAAAGGCTATTATATATACACTGCATAATGTTCAGATTTTTCGTTGATTAAATAAATTTTCAATTTACAGCAACCAACAACCAAAAAATTCCAATAATAAAACATAAAAATTTATTTAATTGAATTATAAAAATCTGGAATTTTCCCATATTTTCGGGAAAACTCATTTACATTTAATTCTGCTTTAACGATTTTTTTTTATCATATTCTTTTTATCTCTGCATTAATGAATGTCAGAAAGCAACAATTTGCATAAATTAACAAATAAAATATATAAAGCATAAATTGTGTTACTTGTGCTGTCGTAGAATGTAGACTGTTTCAATAGAAAGTATACCATAAAAATTCCAATAAAATGAAAATTATCATTTAGAACATACGATAATGTTCAAAATTTCTTTGGCATAAAAATTGCGTTTTCTTGCTCCACCGAGAAACTGAAAATTGAAGTACTTTTTGCTGCAAAGCTTTTATCAGCTTCTTTTGAACTTCAAAGTTTTTGTTTAATAAAAACATTGAATAAAGTTTTTCACAAATTGTGTTCATGTTTTTTTTCATGGAATTAAACTAATAGCAAAATTCACATTATAATATTCAGACTTTGTGCTTCATATTTTCAATCGTGGACCAAAATATAATAGGCGAAAAATAATTTATTATAATTTATCATAAATGCTCGATTCAGCAGCGTACAAAACATATACATTTTGTTTAACCAAACTGAAGTATAGAGACTCATCATCCTGAGTTATTTCAGGCTTATATTTTAATCATGAGTAAATCCTTTGACTTAGTTAAATAAAAGGAAACGTCATTTCAGTTCTAATCATTTAGAGTGAAGTTTTTGTAGAATATCCTGTGTAATGCTGTTTGCAATATTTGGTAAGAATAGTTTTGTTAGAACTTAAAGCATTCACATATCTCTGTACTGCCTTTATGTTTACGCTATATTGAACAAACATGCGCCAGTATCGCTGAATAAAATTTTACATATAATAATAATATTTATTGTATTTTATATTTTGTATTAGAATGGTATATCATGCATGTAGATTTGGTATTACACAAAGAAATATATAACAAAACAGTGCTTGAATTCGAAGCAATAAAAAATTTCTTATGCAAATACTCGAACATTTATTTTATTTACTCTCACTGGTTTTGTTTCATTATTTTTTGGCAAATGAACTGAAATATCTTCACAGCATATAAGTGTATCTTTTTTATAGTGAATGCAAAAACTAAAGGATCCCTATGAGTGGAAAAATATATTTTTATTGATTCATTTATGGTTTTAATATACAAAAATGTCCTCACATCAGACAGTTAAAGAACGCATTAGCAAGTTGGTCTACTTTAATTAAAAATCTGACATTTTAATTTATTGATTAATTTATTATTAATTATTATAAATTGTTAAAATAAGAATTCATCGTACTGATACTGAACTTGTAGATAAAGTCATATTTGATGCGTAAAATATCTTTCAATGACACACCTCTTGAGCAGGGCACATATTTAATTTACACACAAAAAGTCAATAACTGAATTTCCGCAAAAAAAACGAAAAATTGTTTTGTGTGTTTGCTCATTGAACCATTGATGGCAATCTCGCAAGCAGAGATTCAACGTTCACGCTGCCAAACATGTGTAATCCAAAATTTCTGCTATTTTTACCAAAAATTCATGATTCCATGATTGTGGGGCTTTTTCACATGTAACAAATTTCCACAGCAAAAAATCATGCATAAAACGTTGACTGAATAATAAAATAATTCTGGGATCCATTTAGCTCCTGGATATTTCCCACATTTATGTTTTCAAAAAAAAAATTGCATGCCCAGAATCAAGTACACTGTCCTAGAAATTTGCTGTTGGGTTCTATAACAAATATATTGAACTCGACATGAAAATTGTGATTTTGTGAAAATCCACTCAACTATGGATGCACAACTTAATACTTTTCCCCAATAAAATATAAAAATATAAAACGAAAATAGAGCTATGAATCCTGTAATTCTTTGTAATCACTCCTTTGCACATTGGAAAAACAAATCCAATTATTCCAATTTTATTATTTTACAGAAGGTTTTGAACAAAACAACGTTATAGTTTTACCAGAATTAATTTTCTTTAATCCAGTTAGACGGACTTTGTGTAAAATTTCCACTAAAACCTTATAAATATCAAGTTACGTAGATTGCATTATGATTAGCTAAAAAATAAATGGAAACTCACATATGTATACACAAACTCATCATCACTTTGCAGATATCCCATTACATTATTGAATAGCGTATAACGGAGAAGTCAGCATGTATCCGACGATAGCACAATTAATATTCCACTCGATGGTCATCTCATTAATAAAACCATCTTCAATTAACACTCCATTATATTCTGAATCAACTATTCAATGTGATTAAATTTCTGACTTTTTGTGAACTATAAAAACTTTGGTAAAGTTGCCATCATCATTATTTCCATTATTCAATTGAAAGTTTATTGAAATGGAAAGAAAGTAACTTATTTGCAAGAATTGTAATTAACATGTTAAATAACTATTTTATTTCATAAAACAAATAAACACAATTAGCTAAAGAAACTTTGTTTTCTGTTGTAAGTATGAACGAACAAAAAATACTACATTTAATTCAGTTAGTCCCACAGTCTCTTGAAAAAACTATGTGAAAACTTTTCTGCCGTAATATTTATACACTTTAGTCCTTTAAATCTAACGCACAACAAAAAATCAGTCCGACAGTTCTCACGTTTCTAGAACAACTACTGAATTTAAAACACAGAGCTTTATAAATTTATGAAAATCATGATAACATCAAAAATTTATGGAGAAACTGCCAAGTTTATACCCTAAAGAATGGAAATAGAAGAATGGAAAACTGACTGGAAAATGTTTTGCTCACAGAAAAAAAGGAAATCGTGCTTGTAGCAAGGAGAAGAGCTTTTTGTGAGAGAATAAAAACCCTTCAGAAATGAGAGAAAGATGTGTAGCTTTCAATCATTTTAAATTAATTTTGGGTAACTGGTCGACACATACAGTTTGCTTGATAAATTAATAAATTAATTAGTTTTGGTTGATAAATTAAATAATGTTACTGAAAATTACTGATTTTTTGACAAGAGTCAAAAGCTGGCTTCCTTTTTGGGTTTAATTTGCGTATTTTCCATATTCATTAATATTCGTTTTTGTTAATTGAGAAAGATTAATTGTCCACGAGTAAAATGCGGAACCATTTTTATATTTGCTTTTTTCAAAAAATGACTATGACTCTTTAAAAAAAATTATTACTTTAATAACAATCGAATTTTGTAATTATCCCTTAATAATCATTATATTTTGTGCTTGGAATACATTTATGCAATTATCGCAGAATTTTAATTTATTTTTCTCAAAATAGGTTTTCTTTGATTGCTGAGCAAAAACTTTCAAATTGTTTAACTAACGTAAAATTTCAAGTTATTCTTGAAATTTGCAAAGATTTTTAATGCTTAATAGTTATGTTAGTTTAATGAAGACTAAGACTGTTTCACAAGCCTGAATATATTTTAGTGATTATTTAAACATTTTGTTCTTAACTCTGATGTTCATATCCAGCTTTTGTTTTAAGATAGAAGCACTAAATAGTAATTCATAATTTCTCTTTCATTTTCAATAATATTTGAAGCATGGTATCCAAGGTATCCAGTCTTGTTCAGAAATGTTGAAATGAATTGAGAACGCAAACTTTATAACAAAAATTGACTTAGGATTTTTCGTGTACGTGGGATTTGTCTGTGTTGGCTAAATCTGATTAAAATTTTAAATCTCATTTTGCATATCACTCAGCATTAAAGCATTATATACATTGTGTCTTTGTAACCATTATGAATATATATAATATCTATTGAAATATCCTTGTCCGGAAATCTGTAGAATTATAAAGTTTTGAAACGGCAAAAGATCCTATAAAAACTTACTCCATCAAGCAAAGCTCTCCCACACAAACATTTTCGCTGAAAATCCATCTGAATAAAAGATAAAAAAGAAAACTTTGCTACAGTGTCATCAAAAAACAACAATCAAATTTAATGTGTAATATTTTTTTTCTTGCTGAACATTTCGGGTTTCCTCATATTTTCATGTTTTGATAAAAATAATATAAGAATAAATATTGAACGTCTCGAATCTTTGTAATCTTTTTACAATTTGAGAATTTGAGTATGGCATTTTCGTATTAATATTGTAATGAAAAAATCAAAATGTGCGTATACAAAACGATGAAAGCAAAAAAGTTCATTCTGGGATCAAATACGATTTTTAAGATATTGAAAAATCTGTAGATTTATTTAATAAATTTTATTTTAGTGTATGAGTAATATTGAATATATTCTTAAAATATTTAATACATTTTACAACAAAAAATATCAACACTTTAGAACAATTAATAATCATATTTGTAATTGTTAGATAAAGTTTCTCTTATTTAAAGCAGAGGTTAGGCTTTTCAACAAAACAACTTCTACTTATATTTTGCAAATGTAAGTAATATCCAATTAAAAAAAGTCCTCATCATTCGTTGCCTCGAGAGAATATCTCATTCTTTATTCAAGAAATGCGTCACGCTTACTGAATTTATTTAGGTTAAGAGCAGGTCAAATTCAACAATGGAATTTTAAAGGAACAGTATGTCTCACGGCAAAATTGATAAGCATATGTTGCCTTATTAAAGCATCATCTTCATAAACGATAAAAAATGTCCACTAACTAGATCATGAATAGATAAAAAGTTAATTAGCGCAGAGTCAAAGATTATTGGAAAGTCCCGGAGGTAGAAAGGAAAATGGATGAAGACAATGATTTTCTCATTGATTTTTTGTACGTGCTATTTAATGTGGCAGGTGATTGCCGGTTGGCTCAATTTTGGAACAGTATTCAAGATAAATTACTTCACATTACATATTTCTATATAGATTCCAAAGTGTTAATTGTTTGGCATTGTTTGCCGTAGAATTTTCCCAGAAACATTGGTGCACGGAACAGAAAACGTAAATCCATATATTATTTTCATTCCTTTATTCTCAGAAAACAATAAAAGAATTAGTTTTTATGCAATAAACAATAAAAAGGAAAAATACATTTTATTGTCTTGAAGCGTACAATTGTTTGTAATCTCACGGTTAGTAAATAAACCTCCTGATACAGGAAAAAATAGATTATGCTCAGTTTAATATATTTTAAAGAAGCATTCCTGTTGAAAAGGTTCTTATTTGCATGTAATACCATTCCTTTTTCATGAAAGATTTATTCCAAGGAAATGCAAAATCTCTACAATTCTACATGAACAATGGAAATTAATTATAATAAAAATAATAAATTTCATTCACGACTTATTCCACCATGCGTGTCGTATCTCTAAACTGAATAAAGCTTTACCCTAATGAAAATTCTTTTAAACTTTTCACTATAGCGGAATTTTAAAATTTCTTGTGTGGGAGGTTTTTCCGGTTTTTTAACTTTGATTTGTATTATAACCTTGATTTTATTTTATTAATTCCAAATTTCTTGGGGTGAAGCTCTAAATGAAATGTTATCCCTCTTCTGCCTTGCTGTGAAAATGTAAAACTCATTTTGTGTCTGCGATTAAGATTTTTGCACATCATTCTTCACATTAACTGGAATTGTCAAAGAAATTGGCAAAACTGCTTTCAACATAGGCATACATATTATTATTTTCCCTCGATTGATCAAAACTGCTTAGAAGTGCTTTAAATATTTCTCTGGAAAATGTATTTTTCAAAGCTATCTGACAATCTATGGATGGGTTTTTGCATATTTTCTGCGTCAATAAAAAACATATTTTTTGTGAATTCAGAATAAATTCCTTTGACTGGAATGAAATTCAAATAAATTTCTAATGAATTTCTTGGATTCAACGACTTGATCAAGAAGGGGAAAATATAGGAAGGAAGAACAACAAATTAGCTTTTGATGAATTTTCTTTAATCTTTGAATTTGAGCATAAAAACACTATTAAGGAATGTGAAAAACAAATGTGCACTTCAAAAACCAAACCATAGATTGAAGTACCAGAAGTACCAGAAGTAACTTAGAATTCTCTGGAAAACCAATTTGTTTTTAAACCATGCACATTTTTATAAATATATAATATAAACCTTCAAAAGCTCAACAATCCTTGATTTGTTATTGAAATTTGATGCGTTTCAATTTCATATTCACTCTTATCCATGCAAAAAGTGGAAATGTGAAATGTTTAGCATATTTGAATTGATCTTTTAGGTCGTTAATTTGAATTGAAAATATTTTCTCCGAAATTCAGCAAAATAAAACTTCTATACAAATGTTTTGTAAATATTTTTGACAGAATAAAAATTACTTGCAAGAATCCTTTGGAAACACCAATCATTTTTATCAAAACAACAATTACAAATTACCCAGATTGCGAATATAACAAACAATAAATCCTTCTTACTGTCACGATGCTAATGTATTTTCTGGGAAAATTTTAATTGCTTTTTTATTTGTTTTTTTTCTTACCGCAAGGATTACACTTATAAATAAAATATTGTGTTTTTCATAATTTTTCTTCGACAACATTAAAAATGGGTAATGTAAACGGTTTTGCTTGCTATAGCCTAAAATTATAATTTCATTATGCAGACTTGATTTTAATTAAGAGTTTACGTATTTTATGGTATAAAATATTCTTTTTATATTTCGTCAATTACTATTTATATTTCACTAAGTTATATCCCTAAAACTTTATCCACCTTAGAAAACAGAAGTTTAAATTCAAATTAACAGGTGTAACCTTTCCTTCTTTGTTTAGTACTTGTTACATAACAAACTGAATAATAATTATGAGCATTATTCCGCAGTACATAAAGAGTGGCTAATAAGTTACCAAGATTGTATTGTAGAACAGACACTAAATGTGTACAACCAAGTAGATAAGACTACTTTTAAATTTTTCATAAATTTCATCCAAGACAATGGAATATAACGAGATAAATATTTAATGAACTTCCCAAAAACCCCAGAATACCATATAGGAAAAGCGATATTTTATTTCCAATCTTGACAAATGATCGATAATTTTTTATAGAAATTTGATCAACTTGTCGAAAGAGGACAATTCAGGAAAAGATGAACTCGTTAAAATTGAATGACTTTTTATTTTGCAGCAGAAAACTGTTTCCTTTATCGTTTTGTTGAAATGTTCCTTCTAAATCCTATTTACAAAAACTCAACGGAAATAAATTAAAATAATACGATATGAAGTATGATTTTGAAGAATCCCGTGCCGTACAAAAAGGTCGCAAAAATCTAATCCATATTAGATTTTATTTTATTTAATACACAATCTGACTTTCATATTTAACAAGACTCTCGTCTATTCAGTAAACTTTAACTTCCTTCAGAGATGACCAAACTGGATCAGAATTTAGTTATTACATTTTAAAAAAATTTCAAATTGAATGGTTGCGAATATAAAATCCGTCTTACAGATAAATAAATAAATGCCTCATGAGCCACAGTATAGACAGTCCCCTCTAACCTTTTTCTTTGGATAACATTACTTTTCTGTTTTCTCAATGTAAGGAAATATTAAGAGTGTGCGTCGAATCAAAAACAGGATGAAGTTTTCTTGAGATATTGGGCTGGTACCGTACCTGGAATTGGTATTCATTGCGAAAAATAACGTTTTCTACAAAACATCCAATTTTTCGGTTGTAAAACTTCGTTCACAAAAACTTTTTATTGAGCGATTATTCAAATTATAGCTTTGTAATGTACTTTAATGGCAAATTGTGTGTGTTTTATGAATGACTCAATCTGTTCAATACCGCACAATTGAACGTGCTTCTAAACTTTATTTTTATAGCTTTTAGGGAGTTTTTGTTGATTAAAATATATAGTTTTCATCTTTTCAAAGCTCATGCTTTTCGATTGGTTTGGCACTTATTCTTTATATGGAACATTTTTGAACCAAACTACATTTCAGTTATATACAAAACATAGATCAATCATCTATTGAGAGGTATCGATATCAGTACTATTCCTCAATTGATCGGAAAACTACAAATAGCAGCAAAAAATGCATTGAAATTTCACCAAACTATACCATTAATACTCTAAATATGATTTTCATGAAACACACCAATTTTTGTTTTCTTGGGGTGAAGCTGTGTCAAGTTGCAAAGAATTCAAACTACAATTTAATTTTCTGGACACTGAATCTCAAATGCAAACTATTTTTTGTGTCTACCATAAATATTTTATTTTCGTTTCGAATAATAAAACAGGAGCAAGCCGTAAAAATGCTGTAGGAAAAGATTTTAGAGTATTGAATTTTTTTCTCAAAAAGAAGCACAAAAAGTGCACTGAATTAATACGTGAAGTATTTTACTTTACAGTAAGCTTTTTTCTATTTTTATATAGTTATTAAATTTAATCAACAATGGGCTATACAGTCTACATTCAATAGTTGCAAAAAACTTTTTTGAAAGTAAATGTAATTTTATTCAATTTAAATCATTTGCTCATGGCTTCAAGTAAAGGACATGCGGGAAGTTAATAAATCTAAGTTTGGTGAGTATCTAAAAGAGTATCTCTTGAAAAAAAAGTTTTGTTACATATAAATTTAGTATTTTGAAGCTCCAAGTACTTTTAGTAGTTACTTACCTCGTAAAAAAGGAATGAATCAAAAACACAATTTGCTTTGAACTTTTCCATGACTAATGCATTTACACAAAGTAACGACATTCCATTTAAAACTGACCTGACCCAAAAAAAATTGCTAGATTTATAATAATACGGCGGTTTATGATTGTTTCTAGGTTTTCTCTATTAGTATCTATAAAGGTTCTCTATAACGAAGATTTAAATATTTCTAAAAACATGATAGATCATCATAATGGAATTTAATTTTTGTGTATATGTTTTTATTGTAAATACTCACTGCTCATTGCAAAGTATACAAAGGTTTGCGACTGTTCTATGGCTGCAATCGATTTAATTATTTTAAAACGTATACTTCAATGTTTTTATTTAACTTAAAAAACTTTCAACTTAAGCCAATAATGACATATATTATGAAATTTATTGGAAATACTTGCGCGATTATAAAAGATAGAGCAATAGAATTTTAATCCAGTCAGTCAAGAGTCCTATGGTTTTATAGTATTTACAGCATGTGTCATTGGTAAAAAATGATTCGCATTATAAAGATTTTTTCATATAAGTTTCTACAAAAATTGATCAGCTTTTTGGATGAATCATTAGTAATGAAGTAAAACTATTATCTGCAATTTCTAGAAAAGGATTTGATATCTTTTGTTAAACCAGAGGTTAGAGACTAGTTTTAGTTCGACGTTAGTTTTAGTATCAAATCGATGAGTCATGCCAAAATTATTGTTTCATGATTGTTCTCAAGGTATAAGCTCCTTAGTTCAGAACTCAAACATTGAATTAATTAATACACTTTTATTTAAACAGATTATTCAAATAAAGAGAATAGTCAAAGCAAACTTGAGTTTTATTGTAAAGATTTAATAGATGTCTCCAAACACCAACCATATTAATTAATTATGATACAATACTGCCAAAACCATATTTATATATATACATTTAATACTAAATACGCTAAATAACTATATTAATCAATAAGTTGCGAACACATAAGACGATCCTCTTCAATTCGTCTCCGTTTCTCTGGTTTATTTAGGATTATGTTTTATTGTTTCCAATCAAGTAATTAATTCATATTAGAATTGTAATATTGATTCCAAATAAATATTAATCGGAATATACATTAGATCTGGATTATACTCGTACACGACTCGTATATAAGGAGTATTCAGTATTCCAGAAGTCAGAACAGAGTATAATAATAATATTTATTTGAGTTCAAAATAATTTCTTGCTATTTTCGTGACAAAATTGAATAATATTCAAATCTAATACACCCCAATTAATTTCTGTAAATAATTTTCTTGGCATTTATTCTTAAATTCTATCATCACTTCAATATACCTCGATTTAATTGTATGTTTTTGAATTTATCATCAAATATATTTAAGTACAAATATATTCAAAGTATCTACATGTTCTATCTAAAAAAAATTATTAGAGATTTTTTCCTTATGAATTCAACTCAGTTTATAAGACGGTGATAGATACAGGATCTCACCTCCAGTTCAGGCGTATATTAGAATTGATGCTGTTTGCAGCTTTTTGATTTAATTTCACGAATTAATATTTTTTTGCAAAAAATACGCTGTATACTCTCCCTTTGTCCGTCAGAAAAACATCGCTTTCTGTACTTGCCAACTGGCAATTCTTTCCTCGCTTATTTGTAATGTTTTCAAATAATAAGTAGAATTTTGCTATATTGTGCTTTAAGTTATAAATGTTTTCAGAAACAGATTCCATAAATCTGATAAATCTCATGATTTACAAATTTTTATACAAAATTAATGAAGCTTTTCAGCGAAATCAATTAATATTAAAACTGTTTTCAAAATTATCCCAATTCGATGAAATCTGCCTGATTGCATGTCATTAAAATGTATGAAGTATTTCAAGACGGTTGTAATGTTGAAACAACAAATTAATCTTGTTAGAGTTGCTCACATTGCGCATTTCGCATGTGTAACTCATTATAAAATATTTGATATATTGTGCTGAGAATCATGGAAGACATCAGTACATGAATTCATCTTCATGAAAACTTTATTAATTAATATTTGTTAACTACTTGAAATTGGATGTAGAACCAGAAATACCTTATTTTGATCATGGAAACATTTTTTGTAATTATACGGTAATACAAAATTATAAAGTGTGTCATTAATTGGAAAATAATTAAATACATCCATAGCAACTAAAACATAAATTTTCCGATATATTTGAGCTTAATTGGATTGAATATTATAGTTATAAGGAATTATAATGAGATTATTGAATATACCCAGCTTTAACCTCAGACAAATTTTTGCATTAGAGTGATTTATACTTATTTTTCTACGGAGGAAAGCTTCAGGTAACTTTGTTGAGTGTAATCAGTGAGTAAACTGTTCATGAGATTATTGAAAAAATTTAATGAATTTTCTCACTGATTACCATTTTTTGGCAATTATCAAAAAGTTTCGGCTCATAAGTAAATCCTTTAGAATTTGTTTTGGTTGGAGCTGTTAAATAATGCCATGGTGATGATTATTGATGAAAATACTTGAACTGCTTGTCAAAGTCCCAACGTAAATGAATGGTGATACTATTTATATTATAATCAAGACTCTAGAAATTGTCGAAAATAGCTATTTTCAAATTCTTGAAAAGTATGACAACAAAAATTCAGTTGGCGTACTTGCGGTGTCTAAATCAATACACAATTTCGGGATTTAGCTTTATTATCTTAAATCTTGAATACACAAGTACTTGAGTGCTCGTCTGAAACTCCGCATGGAGTATTTGAAATAGCTATTCACTAGAATTCACAATGCTTTCACATTTCAAGAATAGTTTCAATTTCATACAAAAACTATGAAATTGTTTGTGTTTTTTATAAAAGAAGAAAACCAAGGAGAACTCCTGTTTGATTTACTGGTAGTTTTTTAAGCAATTTTTTTTTTTACTTTTTACATGCAATAAATATTTATTCATCTTTTTCTTACATCATTTAACTATTAATAATTTGTGAAACATTTAGGAGTCACTTTTTACGAACCTTTTAAATGACTTCATTATTATTCGACAGAAAAAAAAACTTGGTCAGCATGGTAAAAGCAAAAACATTGAATAAAATCCGAAGTAAGTATTAATATTTTACATGAGTATATCCTTGTGAATATCTTAGTATTCTAAACAACTACTCGCATGCAGTTGAAATAAATGGAAAAGATGAAATGTAACGAGATAAAAGCAGTCATTTTTGAATTCCCTGAAAAATTACAGAAAATAAACATTTGAATAACATCAATTTTGCTTTATATCACCGAGCTATACCCAAGTAAATTCTTGCTAAAAGACTTTTGAATTTAAAATTATTTTTGAACATAAAAAATAAAAAATCTAAAAAATTTCTTGGTGGTTGAAGCTGATTTTGTATCATATTCATGCTAAAAAAGACGAAATATTTATTCTTCATCAAATTGAATAAAGACGAAACATTTTAAGCTTCTCAACTGTTTTCTTTGTAATGAAAACTTTGTTGGAATTGGAAGCGATGCATCTTAAAACATACAGCAATGGCTTTATAAACTTGAAACTTTTTGTTAGCATTAGATTAAGTTGGGTTTGTTTGTAAATTATGTTGAAAATGGAAGGAGCTTTAGGAAATTTATGCTTCAAAAGAATATGCATAGAAAGTCTTAAGAAATTTTACCGTGCTCTTTAACTGTGATACGTTTCCTTCCATATTTAATGTGATACTTAACTAGGCTTCAATGCTTAATTCAAGCGTTACGACTCTTTTTCAAGGCATTTAATGACTGTGGCAAAAATTAAATAATTTGCAGGCCAGTCGTAAAAAGTTGTCACATTTAAGCTACCCCGAAAAAATATTATGTCTAAAAATACTTATCATCTAACAACCATCTAAAGAGGAAGGAGGATAAAGAAATAATTATGCTTTTATTGTTTATAATCAAAACCACAAAAGTTTTTAACACTAACTGCGACAAGAAAAGACCATAAAATACGATGAAAATTAACCCCAACAGACATTAGACACTTTTTTGATGGCATAAACGATGAAATATTTATTCGCTTGCAGCTTTTTCTGGGTGATAAGGAAAACTGTGTAGCAAGTTAACGAAAATCAAAAGCATTTCAGAATCAAAATTCCAACAACGAATTGCAATAAAATTTCCATTAAATTGTCTAGATGCCGCAAAAGATGACTTATTAAAAGAGCTCTTAACATTAGAAAGTTTTAATATTCATTACGCTTAGTTGAGAGGCGGAAAGTGCTCCAACTACATGTGAATTGTGAATGACATGCCTCGAGTCTCTAAAACTTTCTCAACAGGCTCAGGGCGCATCAAGTCGTAATGTAATCTTTGTAATGTATTGTAACGCATCTGATGGTCTCTATTCAGAATAAGAATTGCAAAAGAAGCGACAAAAATGATAAATCATAAACAAATCCCTTAAAGGTCATTAATTTTGCTGCTAAATGGCTCTGAAGAGAATTGAAGTGAGTTTTGGTACCAAAATATAACTTGACGAATATTGTAATCAATTTTTTCACTTTTGATTAACGACACTTTTAACTGTAATTAACTTTTTATTTTTAAATGATACAATGCAAATGAACCAACCCTAGTTACATACGCTAATGACATGTCACAGAAACATTGTACTGTATCACATAGTGTAGTCATTAGACAAGTTCATATGTAAAAACCTTCATATCTGATGGCATACGCGCCTTTTAGTTTAGTTACAAAATTTCTTTTGTTTGTTAAACTTATGAGAATCCAACTAAAGTTTGAAAAAGAATTTTTCAAACTTCTAAAAGCTTATTCATAAAAAGAAAATTCTGAAGTTTATCGCTGAAATAATAAGATTTTATATAGTGAAATTGCCCATTAATAATTTTTTACAATATTTACTTGGAAGGATATAATAATATTTTTACAACAATATTTTTTATTTCTCAGTGAACATATTTCATTTTGTGAAATAAGCTTCCGATTATACAGCTGAGATGAATACATTTACATTAAGCAATAATTTATAACAAAATTGTAGAATTATGAATTATTGAAATGGGCCAGCAGTGCTCCCAAGAGCTTCGCTTAATAACGATTTTACGGATGGAGACTCTCTGTTCAGGAATGTGCTCGTCAATTTTTCACTGGCTGCTGAAAGTTCAATTTCTGTAGACAACTGAATGTTGAAAACGTTCATTGCAGGAAATCGCATCAAAATTTTAATTGATTCCAATCACGGCAAAAGCATAAGTGTATCATAGCATGTCTTATTTAACATCACATTTTATGCTTTTTTATGCTACCTCATACATAAAAAAGTTGTTATGCTTCCTGTTCGTATAAGTTTTGTGTATTTTTATTTGGAGTAAAAATACTTTTTATGTTTTCATTTTGTTTTAATCAACATTTGTTGCAAGTTCAGCATCAACATTTTGAACGATATCTCCTGAACCAAATTTATATTTTGTAAACGTAAATGGAAATTTTTTTTGTTTTGATGCTCATCCAACAAGTGATTGGATTTAAAAAAGAAACATTTACTTATTTCAAATTAATAATTATTAAATGATGACAACACAATAAATATTTTAAAGCATTTGATTGAGTTGAAAATGCGTTCCCAAATCACATGAATCGTTTTCAGGAAAAACTGGTTACGTTTTAGAAAATTATACCAAATCGATCGCCCACTTATTCAGTTTTTAAATTCATTTTAGCTATTTAGTTGGAGTTGAAGAAAAGATTCTTTGAATTATTTCCACCACCTTCAAAAATAAACTTTTAATTAATTGGAAACTGGAACATATTTCTGGATAAGCTCGTAAAATATTCTAATTACTTTCAGTGAGGCGCAAAACCTTTTAAGCTCCTATAATATAAAATGATTACGGTTGAATCAACACAGAAAACTGAAATTAATTTAGAATTTTTAGGGGGGGAATTAAAACATAATACTGAAAAGCTGAGAAGAGGTTATCAAAAATTAATAAAATCTCCAAATTAAATGGTAATGGGTTATTATTTAATGAATAAATTATTGCTGAAAGTTCGTTGCTTTTGTGTTGATGTTCATTACATTCCTTTAATTCAAGTTTATTTTACAATTCAAAGGAAAACTCAGCTGTTGGTTTCGTTACATTAATATTTAATTCCATCGTAATATTTTCAGAAAAGATGGAGATCTGGTTGGAATGTGTTTATCGATTTTAAAAATAATCAAGTTTTCAATCTGAATATGCCAAAGGAAATTTTGTATTCATAGCATTTATATATTTTCAACTTTCAATCATATTCAATCATATAGGTGCAGATTTTGCAAAGCTTCAATGTTGATTATTAGATGAGACAATAAATTTTAACATTTTTTGGAAATGAGAATCTGTTCAAAACTATTTTATCAAACATCAAATCCGAACATCAAACTGATGGAAAATCACAATTTTATTTTGTATTCAGATTCAATCAAATCCCACAAATGCTCATAAAATATTCAATAACTTATTCGGAAAATTCAAAATTTATAGTTCTGTTCAACTTTTTCGACATGTGTGGCATAACTTTTGACTTTAAATTCAAATGTTTGTGCAGCACATTGCAATCACAAAACTTAACTTGCTAAATCAGACTTTTAGTTAGTATCGAGCTCTACTTGAGCTTCCCAGCTAACTACTCTGTTCTCTATATAGTGCTAATTTAATTAAAATATGGAATGTGGTTTACTGAAACTTTGTAATGCACGTGTCACATGTAAAATTCAAAGAAACACTGCCAAGTATTTAGGTCGAATCAAAGCACAATTGCGCGTTTCCATAAGCATGACATTACTCTAACATTTTCAAAAGAGCACTGCAAACAAAAAGCCCAACGACAGCATCTTTTTAATGTATAAATTTAAATAAAGGATTTTGTATACAACATCACAATGAACGCTCAATGCTGGCATAAAACACAAAAACAGCTCTCGGCAGTCAAGGCAAAAAACATTGAAACAACTGGAATGAAGACATTTCAAATGATGCCCATTATATGCTAAATGTTTGTGATGGAATCTGTTGTCATTTTTTCATCAAAATGACAATTATAAAATTTGTTTAAACTTTGCCAAGCACTAGAGTTTTATGGAAAAAGTAGAAAAAGAAAGTACAGTTCATTAAATCAGATAGAAAAAAATATTTTTGCTGTAGCTTTAAATATACTTAAGTTTTGCATGAAATTTACATTTGAATCTGAAATTAGAATTTTGATCTAGCATACTAGCATGCTTTATCTTAAGTAGTAATCCCTAGGACATGTACATACATAAAAATAAAGATATTTTACTTTTTTGTATTTTTTGGTATCACACTGTATTTATCAACTCAAATAAAACGCTCCCTTGCTTTCATTGGAAAAAACAACTCACTCAAAATATTTTTTTTGGATTTCTATATATGTTAGATTAGTCAAGAGAATTAGTTAGAAACTCAATAAAAACTACAATTCTAAAAATAAAAACAATAAATGTAAAACATTAAAACAAATCAGTTTATCAAATCTGCATAATTCCTTTAAGCTCCTTTTCAAGCAAAACTCAAGTGATCAAGTTCAGTCCGTATCTAATTAGTGTATTCAATTGTACCGCAAAATTGGATTATACTGTACAAAAGGGGATTACCGAATTTGAGAGAAATCACATTGATATTTGCGTTAATATTTAGCAGTATTTGTACGCAAATCCAGAGACAAAATTTTCAATGTGAGTCGCCTTAAATTTGAGCCACACATTAATTTTAATATTTAGAGTTTTCCAACTCCGAAAGAATAAATAATAATCATCAAGAAATGGGAATATGTGGCTCTTTGGGATAATGAACATTTATTCAAACTCGATTTATTTCTTGAGAATAATATCTTTTGCTTAATGCTTCGTTACAATTAATTTGTGCTTGGAAAGCATATACGATTTAGCATAAAATCTCACAATATCATGTTTTATGTCTTCAGAAGGATATCAGAAACATAACCCGAGCCAAACTTGCTTATCTGCAATTAGAATACATACTGAGACAGTACGCTCCAATTTCAACTCTATATTATTCTTATTATAGTTCCAATCTCTTGCAAAATTTAAACAATTTTGAATTTTCCAAACAATCGTACTTTATGTCAAAAACAATTGAGATTTCGCAATCTCTGGGCGTGGGTATAAAATAGGGAGACAAAAATTGACAAAAATATTCTAGACATTTGTATAAATACGATATTTGCTTGAATAACCCGGTTGGCCTTTTGGTAAAAAATTCCTCGACATCTGCCATACAAAAATATAGGGATTATTCCTCGATACAAAATAGATACTTTTGCTCCAAGCATGTCCGACTTTTTTAAGGGAATTTTTGCCTCTTTTGAAGGGGATTTTGGCCGGTAAAAATTCCCTTTTTTAGGGGATTTTGGCTGGTGAAAATCACCTTTTAGTAGCATAAAATTCTGAAATTTGCAGGTAAAATTATTTCAATGAAAACTCACATAAATTATGTTTTTAATAGATTTATTAATGATAAAAATTACAACAACAATTACGATACATATACCCTAAACTTCTACAAATAAGTAAAAT
This sequence comes from Parochlus steinenii, assembly GCA_038502155.1. Lineage (NCBI taxonomy): Eukaryota > Metazoa > Arthropoda > Insecta > Diptera > Chironomidae > Parochlus > Parochlus steinenii. The sequence goes on along the minus strand of JAXCIN010000023.1, from coordinate 848,690 downwards.
GAATTAAAATTGAATTAATTAACTAACTACTTGCTGAAGAGTTTTATAAGGTGATATAAGGGAGGTACATTCTCGTTGTTGCTGTAATGGAAGCCACTATTAATATATATGTATAATATGCACTATTGAAGTTCTAAACACTCACCTAATAAAGAAGCTCCCGAAGAATTGATCAGCAACATTGGCAAATAGGTCTTCAACTTAATCATCGAATCCACAGACGTACTCTTCATTACCTAAGAAAGATTAAATTGATGAGCAAGCTCCAGTATATTCCTTAAATTGGAGTTGCCATACTTTTTCCTCACGATTTTTCTCACAAATTTTTTTTTGTTGGTAATTCTAAAATTGATCATTTAGTGTGTTTCCCTCACTGTTGCTACACTTTCCCAACCTTCTTTAATGGATATCTCACATTTTAATCACATTTTAGCACTCTAGAACCATTAAAAAACCGAATTAAAATTACAAAAATATATATCAACACACTCGAAAAATTTGACACGTCAACACTGCAAAAAAATGACAGCTGTCAAAATCTGAGATGAGAAATTTTTTGGAAAATTGTAAATTATTTATTGAGTCGATAGGTCACAAAACTTTCTTTATTCCATAGAGTAAGGTCCGACACAGTAATGTATGTTTCATTGAAAACTATAAAGCAGAAAGCAAGAAAACACCATTCTTGTAAAATGTCTATTTATCAGATACTTTCTTATCTACTTTTGGGTGAAAATTCCCTTAAAACTATCCCGAAATAATTCCTCTTTTCTGCCTGTAATTTTTCCGAAAAATTGTAAAATATTATTGAGCTAGATATGCAGCAAAATGTTCTTTAATCCATAGAGTAAGGTCTAAAACGTTGAGTAATGTAAGTTTCAATCAAAACTATTAAACAGGAAGCGAGAAAACACAATTTTTGTAAAATGTCTATTTATCAGATACTTTCTTGTCTACTTTTCCGGGTGAAAATTCCCTAAAAATCACCGAAAAAATTCCCTTGTCTACTTGTGGCCAACCGGGAAAATAAACTGTCCAAAATTTCTGGAAATTTCACCACCGCCGTTTTACCTAAATTGAATTAAAATGTCAAACAAATTGTGTCAATACCTTTCAACGCGTTGTGAAGGACGCCAAGGGACGATTGAGTTTGCTGTTTATACTTTTTATAATTTTGTTCCAAATTCCAGGGTTGGGAATTCGACATGTCTGATTGAGTTTTCTACATACATATGTATAAAATGTGTTTCTAAATGTAGACATTTATACATGTATGTCTGAAACTAAAAATTTGGTATATTAGAGAAATAAAATCTGAATTTGTGAAAACTTAAAAAAAATACCAAATTTGAAACTATTTAGTTTATCTATGTTAAAATCTACATTTTTAAAGGTTTCAGACATAATATTTGAGAAGTTTAAGACATACATGTATATTATGTCTTACAAGACATGTATGATACATCAGTTTCATACATTCTCATCCTACTCACAATGTTGAAATTTGGTTTTTTCAATTGTCGAGTTTCATTTGGATTAATTTTCTCCCTGAGCTACAGTTTTAATGATAAGTAGGATATTGCAAGTTGAATTTATCAACTAAAATTTGAACAATGTTATAAGCGAATCATTCCTAGCAGTCATCCTATTAAATGCAGTTCAATTCACTCATATAAAGATGGGTTTCTAAATATCCGGTGTTGTTCTTTGCAGGCTCATGTCGAAATAACAACATTCCTAACAATAATTTAAAGACCATTGAAAAATCTTAATCGTTATGAATTTTTTGATTTGAAAACGTTAAAAACTTTAACTATTTGTGTATCCAGAATGTGCTACTAAAATCTTAACGTACAATTAAGTATTGAATAATAATCTTTCGATTTCTACCGTTAACAGTTCAAGTGCTTAGAGCAAGATGAAACAAAGCTCATCAAAAAATCTAAGCTCTTAAAGCTTTGAAAATATTTTGACATAGAAGCTTATAAAGAGAAGCTTTACTTGTACAAATTTGTGCATAATAAATAGGGAAACTTTAAGAAGCCCAAATTTTTTCTTCAGATCTTTAAAGATGTGGAAGTAAATATTCCGCGATTATGGGATTTCATTATCCGTATTTCATCCACATTCGGGAATTCGTTGATCTGTAATACAAACGTACATTTATTTATCTAAAAACTTGTTTGAGTTGAGAGTTATTGCAGCTCTTATGAATGCGAGAAAAGTTGTATCACTTGAGACTTGGCATATACCAAATTTTATTAGTACACACTTGGAACATTTGGAACTCTTATGGTTCTCGATAGACTTTAAATATTTGTTCGAGCTTGTAAGTTCACCGTATATTCTTCTTAACTAGAGGAATACACACTTTGGTTAATAAAATCCTGAAAACGAAAAAAAGTGCGCATTCATTCAATTCACGATAACTTTTTGCCGAGTTTTGGTTGAGCTCAATCATTTGTATATTCTGCGGAGTTATTTATCTTCCAGCTCTTCTAGAGACTTTTTTGTTCAAGATAAATTTCCTTGTTAGCAAAACAAACTTAACAAGTGGACGCGCTTTGTTTTTCCAAGTGGTTTACACAATATAAATATATTTAGCCGGAGAACTTTGGAAACTACTAAAAGGGTAGAACTTCGAGAGGGTATTTAAGTTAATGATTCATTAATTCCTCTGGTGAAGTTCATAATCAGTTAGGAGATTATTGTATCAGAAATTACTTGATGGCATTATTTTTAATTATTTCATCTTCCCCAAAAAAACTGGCGACGACAAGTCGCGACAATTCTGTACTTATGGAAAATAATATCCTTATTTTCGTGATATCTGCCTATTCAGAAAGCTGCTTCACTCAAAATGACAGAAAACAAATCCATATCGAGTTCCAGGGTTTGCTTTGTAAATCTGTAAAGTACTTGAACAATACTTGTGTATGACGATCAAATCAAAAATGAAGAAATTTATCGTATGTAACGACCATATTGATGATGTATATTAAATATGTGAACTGTACATAATGTAAAGAAAATCTAGAATTGAGACTTTAGGAGTTATTTTATTTTCGTGGCAACCAGACACAATGTAAGTACCTCAACATACAAATACCTTGTTTGAAAACTGATAGCTCCAGTTTTGAATTGAAAGTTCTACTGAATACTCTATCTTTAATGTTATTGTTGGCAGCGAGGAGAACCTCAGTTTTGATGGATGTGGGTCGGATTTAGGCTTGAATATGAAAATATGAAAATTATGAAATTATGTGGAAACACTCAACATCTTTTATGAACCCATAACTTGTTACTACCAGCGCGTGTTTATTTGTAATTTTGAATCATTGTTAGACATTGGATCCGGCTTCATCTGCTATAAAGCTATAAAAAGTGGGTAACATATAAACCTTTGTCTATAAATATACCACAAGTTCAACAAGAAATTCGCTGAGCATAGAAAAAAGTTCAATTGATTTTTATTGTTATTATTATTTATACGTGAATTAAAGAAAGTGAACATTTTAGGCATTGTTGTAGCTGCCGTGGTTTCTTAAATTTGCTGAGATCAGTATATTTTGAACTTTTTATGATTTTTGATTTGATCTTCTTTTGAATTTCAAAAGCTCAAATTTACTTTATTTAATAGATTACATGTTTGAAGTAAGTATAGTCAAATAAAAGTTATATACACAAATTTAAATAAAATGACAAACTCATCCAGTCGTTAAAATGTTGGTTTTATGATATTTTTTATGTGCGGTCCCCTCTCAATTTGTATACGATTGTGGAAAACTGTTGATTTTAAATACATGCTGATTTTACATACAAGAGTAGTAATTTGAACTCAAAAATCAAGCAACCATAACAAAATTCTGCACAAAGTTCACGGTGCTAAGCATTTTATTTTGTTTTCCTGCACAATCTGTATTTAATCTCATAACGATTTAATGATAACTTTCTTAAGCCCAAATTCACCACTCTACGTCTCTGTAACCCAAAATTTTCATTTAATGTTGCTTTATTTATTGCAAAATGTTATGTTCTTTTCTCAACAAAAAAAATACAAGCTTATTTCAAGATTTTAAATTGTGTTTAAAATCAATATACACAAAGTTTTCTGACAATGTTGCAAATAGTTCACAAAATTATTGAGCAAGCAGTAAAAACTCCATCGTACACAATAAAATAATAAATTCACTCCTATCTTTAAGAAAACTATAAGTTTTGCACATTATTATTGTTCCAACTAAAATAAGAGAAATGAAACCAATTATTCAAAGTTGCAATTTATGAAGAGCAGCATATTTTATGATTGAAAAAATAAGATCCTCTTATCATGCAGCTGTAAATTTCTAGGAATCACATTTGTTACACTAAAAATTAGTCCGTCTCTTGTTCAGCAATTTTAATGGCCAATTATCCGTGAATTTATTCAAAATCTGAGCACACTCCTAATTAGATTACCATTTCGTCGTGCTCGTTAAGTAACTGCTGCGAACACAATTTTCTGTTGTTCTTAATTAGTTATTCCCCGCATTAAAGACGAATCTTGGCTTTAAAGGCGGATAAAGAACCGTGATACTTTTTCTATCAAGATTGCTGTTCCAGAAGCGCAACGATTTTTTATGGCAATTCATAGTGCTTTGGCTGCTAGCCACACAAAAGGGATATTGTAGTCACATCGTAAAGAAACAATTGATAAAAGAAAAGATCTTTGGTCAAGTAGTTTTGTGGGAGAGATTGTAGATATTTATGTAAAGTTTATTTTGTGCACTTCAACTTTTCTCGAGAAATTTCTCTGTTAAACTCTAAAATCTTGAAAAGATTTCAAGATACGACAGTTCTAGTCAGCTTCAAGTGTGTTTTGTATGCTGTCATGCCAAGCATTCACCAAACAAATTTCACAAGTCATCTTACTGTTTTCACCTTTATATTATGTAAATGTTAATTTTCATTAAATTCTAGAACTTTTCATCATTTGATGTTTGTATTGTAAATGTTTTCCAGGTTGTTGTAAGTCATTGAATATAATTGTTCACAATAATGTCATGGTTTCCTATTAATTTCCATTTAATTTCCCAACCTTAATCCGTAAACATCAAAAAATCCAAGCAAATTTGCATCAATTACCTTAATTGCCTGAATTCCAATAAATTTAAAAGTTATCCATTTCAAAGAAATCCAAATATATTTTGAGTGATTGCCCGATGAAATTGCCTTTTTGCCTGCACACATTAGTTTGGATGTTTACTGTAACCACTGGAAAACCATAAAAACTATTTTCCCTTTTCACACCTCACACAAAAAAATTAACATTTTTATACCACTTTTAGTTTTGCGAGACTGTAGCAAGCTCCACTTGGGGATAGAAAAGGTAAATTTACAGCTTGATTTAAACCACTGCACAGCTAGATCCACACGTAAAATATTCAGACTAAGAAAATACGCAAAACCGTCCATGAACATTCAGTTATCAAGCACTACTATCTTCAATTTTACATTTAAAGGACTGAGAGCTAAAAGAGCAAATCGTAGCTCTTGTTTGGAAAGCTTTCCAAAACATATATAAAAGCTCTTGTAACACTGGAATTGCAGGAAAGTTAATTTTTCAGAGAGGCATATTCTTGTTGTCTGTTAAAAAGAGAGTTTGTTTTGTGTTTTTTGCAGATTTGATGCCAAAAACGAAAGTGAAACCAATTTTTCATAACGGAATATGAAATATAAAATTGATGATTGTATAAATTTTAAAACCGCTTTTTATGTTCTTCGTGTCTTTACTTTGAGCAGAATGTAAATATATCATCATAGACATAACATTTCAAGCTTAGGAGTTTTTATAGAGAATGTGTCACTGTTCTTTTCGAGAAATATATTTTACAGGGCTAATGGAGTGAATTTACTTCTAGTAATATTTTTGTTCTTCAAATGGAACTGACGATTGCTTTGCATAATCAATATAAAATAAAAATCAATGGTTTGCCAATATTTCGATCCATTTCAAACAAAAGTTTCAATGCAAATTTTAAAAGCGGTCATTGAATTTTTTTTTAGAATTTTGTGTAAAAGCAAAACGAAATTATTTTAAATATTATATATCTAATAAAACTTAACGAGATACCATGAAATAAATATTATCAATAATTTAAGTCATTTTAGATCTCTCTTGCATGAATACCAAAAGCGCAAACATTTAGTTCGAAAGCATTGACTGAATAATAAACGAGATAATAGCCATATTCTTTTTGTCCTTCACTTCGGTGCTAAATTGGTTAAAATTGTTCTTTTTAATATTCACTTTCAGCCAATCGGTTCTAAAATCAGTGCTAAAATCACTGAATATTTTTGATCGTTCTATTTAACTATTCCGTTCATGACACGATTCATCCCAAAATTCCCTCTTAATTTGGTCTACATATAAAGGATATTTTAAATAATATCAATTATTTGCTTATTTTTAGCGATCACCAAATGCCTCTAATTACGTTCTGGTATAGAATATATAGACTTTGGATAAAATCGCTGACAATGTTTTAAATAAGCCGTAAAATTCAATATTTTTGTTTCGAGTTGCATTATTGGGCCTCCTTTCATTTTAGTCTTGAACATGTTGACAGAAATAGTTTACAGAACATTCCCCAGATGGCGTATGCTCTGTGGCGAAAATATTTTAAAATTTGTTTTGTTTACAAACAAAATAATTACATTTTGAGGATTACTAAGTTGTGTCATTGAGTTCCTTGCTAAAAATAAGTGCACCAGCAGATAATAACAAGTGGCAGACGAAAATTTTCAAATAATCTCAAGGATTCGATGAGAATTCTTGATATCACTTAAATATTTGTGTTTGCCACCTCATTTTGGCTGCTAGTATACTTATTTGTTACAAGGAACTCAATGACACAGCTTAATGATCCTCAAAATCTTATTATTTATTTGTAAACAAAACAAATTTGAATATTTTTGGCGCAATTCATTGTAAATACTGATCCCTGCCTCATACTGATCCCTGTCTGCTCACAAAGTATGATTAAGGCCGATTGTGATTAATTCTCAGATTATTTTTGGTTGTTCGGCGTTATTAGATATGGAAATGCATTGGCTACTGTTTACAATGCATAACTATATTGGTTTCAATCAATTAAAATTAATTTTAACTTCGGAATAGGTGAAAATCTGTTTTCGATTAATCGATTTCGGAAATCTATGTTGTCGCTTTCTTAGCAGTTTTCGCGGGATTTGCCAACTGATTTAGTATTGATTTAGAACAGATCGGAATATTCAAGTGATTTGACAAATAGAACGACCCAAATCACTGATTTGGTGATGCACCGATTGGCACCGATTTTAGAACTGAATATTCATGTAAAAAGAATATGGCTAATATGTCTTTCATTTATTCACTCTTGTTTCTGCTTTCATTGTCAAGTTTTTTCTGATGAAATTCAATACAGCTTGCTAAATTTGAACCTTCTTCAGCTAGTAAATTGAGCCGAATTTTTTATTAATTTTAACTTTAAAATATAGATATTATACAATTCAATTCAATTTAATATTTCCAGTTAGATATACTTAGAATTTATGTATTTACGTGTTCTTTGTATTGACATTAACATATTATTATTATTTTAAAAACGTCTCTAAAGAAACATTCAGATATTTAACAATTTATTCAACCATAAATCATATTAAAATTCATTTAACCAGTATGCATAATTTAAATGAATTCATTATAATCGAGAACTAATTATAAATTCAAGATTGTACCTACTTCATTTTAATTTATTTTAAAATGTGAATAATATTTCCATATCAGTTGTGAATATCGACAACACACACAAATCGAATTTTGATATTCGGGTGAATGTGCAAAATGGATATGCACTTATTTTGAAAACATGAACATATCAGTGCTTTATACTAGTTTATGCATTCAATTTAATTACAATTTGACTATTGCATTAAAAGTCGCTTCAATTCAAACAATGTTATGAAACATAATATTACACAACTTGCATTTTTGAATATCTTCTATTCAAATGAAATTATACTGCATTTTGAGAATCATTTGAACTTGTAAAACAAAATAAAGTAAATGATTTATATTCTTTAAATGAAATATAACCGTTCGACTCTCTAAAAAACTACATTTTCAGTATAAATATGATAGTAATAATAATAATATTATTTGTTTAGGTTGATAACTAAATTTTTCTATAATAAACAGCAGGACAAGAAATTATATCATGGATCTTTTTTTTCATGAGAGCTTTTTTTACAAATCAGCATCCCTCTGAAAATATAATAAATTATGATTCACTCTAGCAATAAAAAGACAATTTATCTACAATTGTTACAAATATACACACATTTTATTATGTTTATCTAATAAGCTGATCTAGAAGTTACCGAACAATTTCCACAGAATAGAAAAACCTCGAACAAATAAACAATATAATTTACCTTGCCTTTTCACCTGCAAAAGTATCACAATGTCTAAATCTACAAATAAGCTCCACATCTATATTTTATCTCTACATGCAAACAGTCTACAGTCTACACCATTCAAAAGCATGTGAGTTGAGGTAAAAGGTAGTCAAGAGTTTTTGTGTGGTAACTGGCAAAACCCAAAAATTAAATCGTCCAAATTAATTTCAGGATACCATATGAAAGTACCAGAATCTAAGAGCATTTGAGAGCATTAGTTTGTCATGAATGTTATTCACGAAATGAAACTTAAAAATGTGCTAAAGTGTTGAAATCTAATTTCATTAAAAAAAAAGCATCCCATGAGCTGGAATTTGTTCAAATATATTACGCTCTATTTTCAAGGTGGTCAATTTCAAATATTACTTTGAATATTACACGAAATTTGTTGATGATTAGTTTTTACATGAAAATAGTGTTTTTTAATCCATCATGAAATAGGGACACTCCACCTTATACTATTATATTGAAAGAACGTATTCTGCAGGATTGAAAAGAGATGTATTCAAATTAAAATGAAACTATGTAACCTAACACACGATTTCTGAAGATAAGGATTAATAGAAGAAAATTCACCCACCCTCTAAATAACGTCGATTCTAGCGGTTTCTCAGTAAATTTTCCTGTAAACTTTACACATAATAAATGAAATTTAATGCTGTAGCAACACAAATATGTGTATTTTAATTTAAGAGCAATATAATTCGAATTTATGGATGCAAGTGTGTTACTTATGAACAAATAAATTTTCATAAACGCAGACGAAGTAGAATGCAATAAATATATTGCTAAATTGTGCAAAACTTTGATAAAGTACACCAAACAAATTAATTAATTCGCAGTTTTGGGGAAATTTGGGGGAAAATTCTATGAATTTGTTTTAGAGTTTTGTTTGAACAGTAAATTTGTTCCTAGAAATTTCAAATTTTATTAGCTTTTTGTTTTAAATGCTTTTATTGTGTTGCAATAAGTAGTCATAGAGCATTTAATTGCTTCTGAAATGTTATACAGTGTCAATTTATAGAATTGTAAATGGTAACGAAAATATCCAAATTTCGGTTGATTTGGAAATGCGGTTATTAAAATTATAAAAAAATTATTTTATAACATATAAATTTATGTTGTAGCATGTTATGTTGAAATTCAAAACATGTTTTGTTTCTTAAAATAAAGCTTCAAACCTCTTTCAAAATTTGAACCAATAATCTATTTTTGTGGTTAAAATAAATAAAACAGAACAAGCCTTTCCATTTTGTCTTCAAATACGGTACTATATATTTTAATAATTTCCATGTTCATTTACAACAAATTTTCACATACATTTACACAATCGAATCAATTTTATTTAACATAGGTATTTTTGTATTTCATTTGAAATTAAATTTTGTCTATTTAACTGGATTTCAATCATATTTTGGTTTATTCAATCGGTCAATAATGTCTCTATTGTACAAGTTTATTGTGATAAGACATAACGTAAAAAAGAATTAAATGCAAAAACCATCGCCCAATAAAATTGAGGCACTAAGCATTTATTGACTAACTTGTCAACCAAAAACTCTAAGCGACGGGAGTTTCGCTAGGAAATCTACTAAGAATCATATTTTACTCTATAAAAGGGCTGTTCAAGAGAAAGTTGCGTTTATGAGATGAAGTCGTTCTGATCATAATTGATGTTACTGTAATTTGGAATTCATTGATATTACATGTTTTTTAAATCGAATGTCTAATATTTAAAAAAAAGATCTATTTTACTTTTGAAACTAAAAGGGATTAAACTCACGAAAGATTTTTCAGCTTATAAATATTTGAAATGTAATTCAATTTTTGTTTATATTTTGTTGATAGAATCAAAGGATTTAAAATAAAAGTTCAGATATGTATTTTTCGTACACATTTTAAATTACAGAAACATATTCAAGCTATTTATTAGAAACTTTAAAATATTAAGAACGATCCAAGTTTGTGTATCAATGCAACTTTTCGTTTAACAACCCTCAAAATATTTCTTTAAGAAACAATATGTGTTGCAATCATTTGAAATGTTTAAAGCAAAATTTATTCTTATGTGCTCAACTTTCAAACGAGGCCCTTAACCAATAATTAGGCCACATCCGAGTCTGAATGAATTTTTACTGTGATTCATGAGACCACTTAGAGCGAATGTAAATGGCAGCGGTTGAAGTTTCTTCTCGAGTACGGCGGCGACGGTCCAATTGGTGTCTACCATACCACGGAATACTAAATCTGCCTTAGGTAGGTCAACTTGATATCCAATTGTGGCAGTAGCTTCTTGCATTCGTAAGTTTGTTTCTAGCTCTACTCCAATTTGAAGTTGATCACTGGCCCGCTGGTAATAGCAAACATGAACACCAGCCAAACCAAGAGTTCCGCTCCATACTGACTGGTCTGTGGCGTATCTAAAAGGTTATTAATTATATTATAAATGATAATCTTTTAAGTCTAGACAAAAATATATTATTAAAGATAAATATTCTTAAATGTTAATTAGTGTCAAAAAAAATCAACATAAAAAATCTCTTACTTGGCTGCTGCTGATAGAATGGCGATTTGACCTCCAGGTACCTGTGGACCGTATTGGTAAGCCAGCTCTCCTCCAAGTGCTAGCTCTTTAGTTACCGCTTGCAAGTAGTGTGTGACTATTACACCAGAATTATTAATTATGTTGGGATTTCCGACTGTAACTGATCCAGTAAAGTCGCTGCCTTTGTAGTCGGTGGTAAGTTGTGCAGCTGCAACTTTATTGCCTTGAATCTAAAATTAGAATTTAGTTTCTGTTGACGATTTATAGATTTAATCGTACCTGTGATGCAAACTTGCATCTAATGTTTGGTGCAAACTGATGAATAATGTTGGCATTGAGGTTTCCATTTGGATCTATGTCACCTAAGATTACCGGAAAAGCTTCCGATGGTGAGAATTGCTTAGTACCAACGTAAGTAGCTCCGAATCGATAGCCACTCGGCGTAGAAGAGCACAAATTGACTGTGTGCGAGACCTGGAAGTGATTGCTTAATCCTTTGTTTACCATCAGTTTGGCGCCTTCAAAAAATACTGGCATTACATCTAAAAAACAGTGAAAGTGTTATTCAATCGCAGGCTTATCGATTTTTTGGACAAGAGGTTATGATATATTCCTATTTTTCGTTAGGGTGTCGGTCAACTGGTTTCAACTGTGCCACTCACCTTTGCACTTTTTGTGGAGTTCTTCCATTGATCCTGGATTATCCAATGGCTCTCGTTTGATGGTTTCTTCATCCTTGCCAATTTGTGGAGTTGCCAGCAAATTTGGAGGAATCGGCGAAGTGGCTTGAATTGGTTTTGATGTGGCTCCTACGTTACCCATGTTCTTTCTTAAGCTTAATCGATGGTTGAATGCTAATTTCTGTTATTTAAAGGTACTTTGAGGAAAATTAAGTGCTTTAACCCCGCGCCTCCTCGTCTTTGCTATTTACCCCGCGTCTGAGTGATTAGAAAGTTTTTGTAAAATACACAACAGAGGACACTACTTGTGTCATATTAAATTTTATATTATTTAAAAAAAACTATTTTTTTAAGCGTTAAAAACAATTTTAGATAATTGCAATATAATAAAACAACATAAATACATTTCATTTAATTTTACAATTTATTCACATAATAAATTTTATACATCACGATTTGTAATAATTTATATTAAGTTTTGGGTCTTGAAATATATTTCCAAATAAAAAAAAATCACCTGTAACCGAAAACGTTGTAAAACGACTAAATAGATTATATAATATAAATTTACATTCAATAGTCCTTAAACTGTATATAGTCATATCTTCCATAATATAATTTAATTTAGTTTGATGCAAGAATAGATTTATTCTTGGCTCGAAACATTTTCATCAACAACTTTAAATTTCATTATTTAAATTTCATTAAATTAATTATATTCATTTTTATAAATTTAAACGTATTTTAATGGAATTGTTTTTAGCTTTTATTAGAAAAATATCTTCATAATTTAATTACATACCTATGTGGCAATTTTTTTTACATTTTGGCCACAAAGTATTAGACTTTTGTTCTTCAATTTTTTATCGATACACATAGTAGAATTTCCGATAGTAATGATGTCAAATTCATACATTTTTAATTAAAAAGTAGAAAAACTGCACGGACGGTTAAGAGGAAAAAAAGATATTTTTAGAATTTCATGTGATAAAAGACATTGTTAGTGAAAAGGTTCTATTGCTCGTTTGCGGGATTCCTTAATATTATAATACAAATTTATCTATAGTAAACAAAAATTTCTATTCTAAATTTCATCTCTTTATTCTATAACATAATCTATTCATTTGTATGCAAAATAAGAGATTAAAGTGAAATCAAACTGACGCATCGTTTTAAATCTGAAAATTAAATTTTCCTCAAACGTAATAATATCCTGTTCTTTACCTGTATATCATTTGCAAACCATTCTCTGAAAACTTTGAGCAACAAATCGAGATCAATTACGGTTTGTAAATTCTTGAATTTTGTGCTCTCACAAAAAAAATTGTTTTGATATTTCTTCATTTATTGCAAATAGTCAGAAAAAACTTCTTGAATAATTTTAAAATTACCTCATTGAAAATTTTCAAGTCCTGAATAAATAATTTTAAATAATTCAAGACTTTTTGAGATTTTTTACAGGTAATAAAACAAAATCAAACCAAAACTAATATTCTAGAGCACTCGATATATTACATTGAATAATAGAAAAACTCTTAAAAAAGTGAACATTGATGATATTCCCTTGCTTTTAACATAAGTTATTTGTTTCCATACATTAGAAAAAAATGTTTCATAAAATTATTCAGTCTAGATACAAATGTTTCCATTCAAAAATTTATCCTAAAAAGTTTTTTGTATTTTTTTTTTTTGGTTTGTCCGGTATTAAATAATTCAAAATTGTTTTTTGGTTGCTGTTGGCCGAAAAATTGGTTCAGTTTTTTTGCGTCTTTGTGGAATAAACAACCCAAAAATATGTTCTTATACAACAAAATTAGGTACACACGAAGTTAACCTTTTTTATTCAACAATAACCTTATCGACCCTCAATATTCCCCGTAAACTTTTTGATTGCTTTTAAAGTGCTTTCCCTCATGGAGTTTTCTTAAATTTGCAAAAATGGATTATTAGAAATAATTTTTGCTTTGTGAACACAGAATTTGAAAATTTTGAAGTACTATAATGCCAAAACTTTCAGACACATTTGCAATACATAATAATAATAGTCCTGACGGAAAGTGTTTGGCTTGGTTGCATGAAATATAAATCAACGCGTTTAAAAATAAATAATTAATTGTCTATATATCACGATAATTCTTGTGAATACTGAGTCTCCAGGGAAGGAGGACGTCGAACAGTTCTAGGTTGGGAACGAAGTGAGGATGAAGGAGCTCCAGCAGCATATCCAGTTCCATAAAGAGTTGAGCAGTCCTTTATTAGCTCCTGCGTTTCTCTTAATTGACGTTGTACTTGAGGTGCCAAGCTGTAAGTAAATTTAAATTATAAAGTTTTTCAATAATGCAATATATTCTTGGACATAATTCTTGATCATTCGGAAGCTTTCTAGTAAGTTATATGTACACTTCACTACTTTTGAAATCATTTTAAAATTAATGTTGGTATTTAGTTATATTGGAGAAAGGGCTCATAACCCCACCTGTACTTTCAAGTTGCATCAGATTGAATCTTCTTTTTTCAGCTATACCGATCCACTAAATCATACTCACTTGAGCACACTAATGGTCGGTGGAAATTTTGGTTCCATTGTTGCTTGTAAAGAACTTTGCTGTTGAATAGATGAATGGGCGTTCATTTGTGAAACCTAAAATATGTCATTTAATAAATAAATTTGAAAACGCAGGTAAATAGTCAAAATACCTGTAGTGGATGCTCTCCATAATGAGGTGGAGTACTTGATTGCGAATAATATTGTATGGGAACCAATCCGGCAGTTGGATTTGGTAAAGATCTACCTACTGGGGATTGCGATGGAACTACCGATGAAGCAGAAAGCTGCCTGAGTTGAGACGCTTGAAGTTGTTGCTGTAAGTTAACAGGTGACTGTTGATATTGGTAAGGATGCTGTTGGATAGGTGGACTCGGTGCAACTCCGTAAGTTTGATGAATGATCGTTTGTGATAAAAATTGTTGACGATGATTACCCGTAATGTCGCTTCGTTTTGGACTATTGGTCATTACTACATTCTGCTGAAGTGATTGGTGATGTTGCAGTTGTTTAATCATTTGCTGTTGCTGCGAGAGCAGTTCAGCGCTTAATGGCTGTTGAAAAGTTGGCCTAACTTGGTTTTGCCTAAAAATAATTAATGAGTCATAATTTTTCAAAATTCCTTTAATTTTTCAAAATTAAATTTCTTGTTATTTTTAAGGTTTGATATGCAATATTTTTAATTTTTATGTTTCGGACGGAACATGTGGCAAAATTCAATTACTGATCCCAAGATACCAATCTGAGATTTGGACATTTGTAACATAAAAACACAAAACTATTATTGTTCCATTAAACTACCTCAATCCCCATAAGTGTATTGATAATCTCACCTGAGCGAGTTAGCTTGCCTAACAGGAGTATTTTGAAGTGAACGACTGTTAGACGAGCACATAGACGCAGTTAAACTTGCAGACTCCCAGTGGTGAACCAACGTGTTCATTCGAACTTCTTCCAGCGCCATTTCGGTTTCGCTACCCGAATCATAATCAGGTCCATCCTGAATCTTTTGGTCTAGCATTTTGAAAAAATTTTGTTGACTAGAAGAAATATCCCTGAAAAATGAACAGATTTATTCCAATAGTGAGTTAAGTACTACGCATTGGTCATATACGCACTGGCTTTGTAGAAGAGGCCCATTTTTTTTCAACATGGGTATTAAAGTCTCATTTGGTGGCTCGGGCGAGCTACTGTTGGAAAAGTCCTCTTCCGCCTTTTCTTTCTCATTGTGTAAGTCTCGTTCTCGTTCATCGTTATGTCCTTCCTCTTCGTCGGCCTCACCATCAATATCAACTGCAAATTCAAAGATAAGTTTGTTTAATTAAAACTTTGAATAAAGTGATTTCAGATAAATGCTGATATATACAAAGTAACATTTAACAGTTCATCGTGGAGATAGTTTTCTCATTATAGAAATCTCATTACTGTAGAAACTACTGTTATACTTAGTACAAATTAAAAATACATCTATAACCAATCTTTTAAAAATCAATTAAATTATACAACTGTGGCTTTGCAAAGCTTTCTCAAATTTAAACATTGCTAAAATTCCCCACAAATATTTCCCAAACCTCCTTGTTGTAATGTGACAAATTTCTAGCCAAAACCCTCATAACATTTTTATTATTTATGGAAGCTTTCAGACATCACATTAAAGCTTGCATACCACATTGAACTCAACATTTTACGACTCGCATAATAATAACCAAATGTGCTACCAATTATTTTATAGAAACGTGATTTGCAAAATTTCCCCCAATAAATCGTTAAATCGACTTCAAACATATAGAAAATTGACAAAGATGAACTATTTTCATTATTTCAGAATCGATAGTAACATTGTAATATTTTAAAGCTTTTACAGCCAACAATGGATGATTCTAAAATTTTATATTTATTATTTATACATTATGCCTCAAAAGCCTCGTAGTCTCATTGATATGAGACCTGAGTTTCTAATGTTCCGGTTGATCGATTTGCTTTCCTTAAGTTCTTCAAACCACTCAAGAAAGAAGTCCCATCCACTTCGTTTGATTTTATACCATAATGTTTCTTGAGACTTGAGAGGAACAAAATGCACTTAACATTTCAAGTTAAAAAGGCCACATAATTGATCATACTAAGGCGGCATCTCATCAGCTCTTTTTTTAATAAATTTTTCACTGTATATTAAACTTTTTCACAAACCACTAGATTATAGCTAAAGCATGGTTGTTTTTTAAAGAACATCAATAACAATTTCAATTAAATTTGAAAAAACATAAATCTCAATCTCATTCCTTCAGATTTCTCAAATGAAAGTTTGTTCATCTACTATACTGATAATAATTGAATTGATACAGCCAATTAAAGTAGAATTGGCTTTCACCATGAATCTTCTTGAAATCGATTATTGTATCTATATCGCTTTTGTGCTGCAGACTTTGCCAATTTGATTTATTGTTCGAAAGTTGCTTGCAGGGCAAATATTGATTGTCGTTCCTTTGTCGGGTTGCCACAATTATTTTTTTTGACCTTCCGTCTCGCCTAAAAATAGACTTAAAAGCTTATAATACCTTAATTTACCAACCATTCCCATAACAAAAGACTAAAAGAGACGCGTTCGCAAAAAATCAATATTAGATGATTACACAAACTTTCTGTGTGAATTCATGGGATGAAATGAAGAAGAATGCCAAACTTCATCTCTCGCAAAATATTTTCTAAATATATATAATCGATTTTGTTCCACCAACAGAAGCTTCAAGAATATATATTATATATACATAAAAAACATCTGAAATATCATACCAGAAAACTGAAAGATAGCTAATATAATTGAAATAGCATAACTAATTCAATTGTATTGTTGGACTTGCAATAAAAAAGTTTGTCGTGTTTCCGTTGTTAAATAGATTTGAAAATCTAATTATAGAGACACGATGAATTAAATAACTAAATTAAAAATTAAAAATGTTCACACCAATACCTATTGCAAGTATTTAGAAAAACATTTAAAAATATTTTTTTAAACATAAACATAAAGAATAGAACACAAATTTAAATAACTTTTCTTCAAAATGTATACAGATGAACGAAATGCTAGCATCCCTTGAATTTCTTGCTATATTTCAAATGAAAACCTCAGGAATGGGATTATGGTGCTTTTCTCGAAACTTTTAGTAAACTTGAGACGGGTTTTCAAATAAAATTCTATGAATGTGTATCAATATGTAAAATGAAAAAACACGAGTTTAAAAGTATCTTTTCCCATCTGACTTTATTTGAAATATAGTGCTTTCTATTGGATTTTGAACAAAAAATTGACCCATATATTTATTTCATTCCAGGTAGCTTTTCAAATCAATATTATTTATCGTCTGTGTAAACCATTTTCAGCATGAGATGTTTTTGGTCCTCTTGTACATGTAGGTATTTAAAGAAAATTTTCGTTATTCATTAAAATTTTTTAAATCGTATTTTACTTGTGAATCAATAATTGATGATATTTCATTGTGTTTTTGATTCTCTTTTTAAGTGCGAAATGAAATTTAATGGCTCAACATAAATGATATTTGCACATTACGAATGTTTTTCTGCAATTCAAATTGTATAAATGTCGGATTTCTCCATTTTTGTATTCAAAGGCTATGTTTATTTAACGGCCATTTTAATCGAAAACTGAACCATATAACTATTTCTATTAAAAGCACTATTTACCTAGGCTAGATCTTTTGTATTTCAAAAACATTTATTAGTGAAGAAAACTTGTTTTTTAGTTTGTCATACTCATATCAGATGATTATGTTAATACATAAGATATTATAAGGTAGACTTGGCTACTGAAAGTCTTAGCTTGTGAACATTAAAGATAAACACACATAATTATAGAATAGTTATAAGAAATAATAATTCCAAATGGAAGGTTCTTCGACTTGACATGATTTTGCGAACATAAATCTCTCACAAATTAATTTGCGTTTTGATACTGTATCATAAGTATATAAAATTATTCACCCACTCTATTTTACTGAACCATATCAGGCTGATTTAAATTAGTAATAGTATCAAACTGCTTCGAAAAAATCGACCATAGCTATCCAAAATTGCGACGAAATTGAAATAAATTCATAATGGCACAAAATATTCACATAAATTAGTTAGTTATGGCTTCAATTTTACTAATTACCGATAAATTAATTTGCGTATTTCTGCTTCGAAACTTTTTGCTTGTTATGAGCAACAAATAGGTTTTGCATATAATATACATATAAATATAAGCTCAAATAGCTTTAACTGCCGAAACCCAATGGTTGGAATGAGAATGGTACAAAGCACGCAGAACCTTCAATATTGATGCTTAGCAAGTTGTTGCCTTAATTTCTGATAACAATCAAAAAATTTTACTAAGATAAGATATGATAAGATCTTTGTCAGTTAGAACAATGTACAATATTAATATCATTTGTTATATTATGTAATATTAAGTGACGAATGGAGTTAATATTAATAGTTCCTGGAAATACAAAGTTCAACTATGTTGGATGCATATTATTAATACTCAATGGGACTTTGTTCACGAAGTAAAAATGTCAAGACGTCTGACAAAAGTTCTATTTGTTAGTTAGAACCTTCATTGAAATTCTTTATTTTATCACGTGTGTAATGTGCATCTAAAACTATGATTTAAGAACAGTGTAACGTAATCTTCATATGATAAATTTTTTGCGTTCAGTTCTCATTTCTATCCAACTTTAAAACGATCCTATCCATAAAACAATCCAAACAAGGCATTTAAATGGAAATCTGTGCACTTTTTTCACAAGTTTTTATAAAAATAAATAATAGCATATTTCAACATTATATTTTCTTCAAGAATTAACCGTAGATGGATTATCTTTATAAAAAATTAAACGAAAACTATTTGCAAAATAATTCATTGTTCTTTAAAACATTTACATTTCTTTTAATTTTTTTTAATCTTGACGGAAATTATTAAAGTTTCAAAGTAATTTTAAGCACTTCTTGAAGTATCATGTTGTGATAAAGTTTTCTCGTTTTTGCAAACTATTCTAGAAGAAAGTTTACATAGAATTAATTGTGCAAAGTTTAATCCACGAATTGACTTCAACAAATTGTTGGTTGGTTTATTTATTTCTTGAATATCTATAAAGAGCAAATTTCTAAGAAAAATTGAACTTATTTTTGCTAATTAACTATTTAATAACAACTTAAGCATTATATAAGTTATTCACCAATTATTGGAAATTTAAATGATGGGTACTTGGGATTGAAGAACTCATCATCCTGCTGTATTACATTACAAACCAAACACTCCTGTATCAAAATGACTCAGATTACTCTTGCTCATGAAATTTGTAATCAAAGATTAAAATTTTAAGTTGAAAATACTTCTAACAAATTATTCTCATTAAAAATGTTCACACTCTCAAGTCAAACTAAATGAATTTATGGCTGGTGGAAAAAATCCTCTTGAATAATTTTTTATGAAAGCAACGCGCTTGATTTAGCGCAATTTTTGAATATTTTAACCAAATCACTCTCGTAAAACATATGGTGCTTTCAAATAAAATCTGCTTTTCAGTGTTTTGATTTCTTACACTTCTTTATATTACATTTTGGTACATAACAAAATTAAATTATATGATAAAAATAATATAAACAAACTGATTTTCCTATTTGCCTTCAATTACTCTATGTATATTATTTTTTTTTCATTCTTCTGGTAAAAATAGTTTATTCTATTTTTGTTACATCTCTTGCATTTAAAAATAAACACCAACCGACTTTGTTTATCAATGAATGGTACTTTGAATCTCAGCGGAAAAATCAGAAAACATTTTTCCTCCTCAAAAATAATAAATTGAATTTTGAAAGCTGTATACAAACAGGTGTTATTTCTTGTTGATTTATACTCAAAATATTTATGGAAAACTTCTGAAAAATTAGCGTTCTACGATCATGCTGTTCGGAATCTTCCAAAACATTTTTAGTAAAAATTTTCTTATTTTTAGATTGCTTAATACAAAATTGGGTTTAATCGTTTTTACTTGTCAACGATTCACTAAATTTAACGATGAAATTTATTTGAAAATAATTGTACAATTTATTTTAAGTAACTTCACACTACAAGTCGGTCGTAAATTATTTTAAAAGTTTTTGAGAAAGTTTATTGTTCTTTTAAAAACATGATCAAATGTTTATTTAATTTGTACGCTCAACCAAATAATGTGTGCCAGTGTTTTTGGAACTTGAATGAGTTTTGAGGAAAAAAGTTTTAATGGCAAATAAGACTTGTGGGATTTCAAATATCTATCATCTTATTTTAATATGTTAAACTGACGTATAATGGCAAAAAATCCTAAAATTTTTTACTTTAGTAATGGAATAAATTTATTCCATACTTTAGTAATGTGATATAGTTTAATTAAGATTTAAAGAGCAATGTAATTTTCTTTGGTGTTTCAAATCTTACTATTCATCAACATGACAGGTTTACCAGTTTAATTATCTATTTTGTAAATCAAACAGATTCGTGCCAAATTATGTCTTCACTCATATGCAAATATTTTACGAACTGTGAGCGTTTACAATTTATAGAAATATTTATGAAAGTTATGTAAATTTCTTCAGTGAATAGAGAACCATCAATTGTATTTATAATTTTAATCGTTCTGAAGCATAAAAAACCACACATATCTGAGAGTCGGAAATTTATATTATTCCATTTGCAGACATAACTCAACTACAATGTCTTTTATGAAGTTAAATTATAATTGGAAAATATGGCTAGGTAACATACTAAATATAAAAGTATATGAAAAAATTCTAAACTCTATTGATTAAAAGCTGATCCAAGTCCTCAGCTGGAATCTAAAAATATAATATAAATCAAATGCCAACATTTCCAGCTCATTTCACAATTTATAACCTTTATAAATATTTAATCTGTTATCATTCGAAATTTAATTGTTAAGTTATTAGGTTTAGTGATTCATTTAAAATGTAAAGGTTGTATTCTATTGTTGTATATGTTTTTTAATTTTGATCATTTGAATCTCTAAAACATCCTTTCTGATATGTTTGAACCAAAATTTTTAAAAAATTTACCCCAAATAGAATTTTTAATTTAATCAAACATGAAAAATGTGAGTAAAAATTCTTTGAACAAAAATGAATAAATTTGTCGTTTATGTGAATGTTCATTGGATTTGGATACCAGCCAAACTTTAATAACTTTGGCTATAGCGATAATATTTTTTTTCAAAAAACATAATTTGAGACCCATAATAATCCTAATTTTAACAAATTTAATAATCTATTTGATTGCGAGTATTCCATGATTTTCCTTCCTTGCCAAAACTTTTTAAATATATTATTTTCTTCAAATTATTCGGCACAAAATATTAAATTATTATTTAAAAGAAATAAAATAAATGTATTTTTGAATATATTGTAAACCAAAGCTGGAAAACTTTTCCACATTTTTATTTCTAAATTTCATATTTTACTTCGCATGTTATTTGATTTTTCCAGCTCAATGTCACTTATTTTGGTTTCTTAATTCCACAAGCAGAGCCGTCGAACGTTTTTAACACTTACATTAATTAAAATGACTTTTATAAGTATGTTTTTATTAATTAAACACATGTTTAAATTTATTATCAAATTAATATTTCTAGCGAAATTTCTTGAACCAATTTTAATGATTTCTATATACCGTATTTATGTTTCTTTGAGTAAAATAAACAGTGAATTTGTAATAATCTCGATAATAGTTATTTTTTCAAGATTTATAAAAAGTTGTTGCAAAATACTCCTAAAATAAATTACTTCCAGAACATAAACTTCTATTGTATTGCGGTATTATAATTTAATATAATTCTTTTTTATAGAATAACAACGTATAAACAACATTTTTAATTTGTAAATTTTAATAAACTCAAAATACCTAAAATTCAAGACCTTATTAAAAATAAAGTTCAACAAAAAGGATATTATTCTATGGCAGGCATTTATGAATTTATAATGATGAAAACAGGGAATTGGTGAAATGACAGAATTGTGAAACACTTCATTTTCAATTATTCTTTTAGCTTATCCTCTCGTGTATTATTCAAAAACTCAAGTCAGCGTTTTCGTATGTATGTAGTATCTACAATTTATTGTACATGTTATGTAATATGTAATATGTAATGTATCCATTATTTTTCTATTTTCCTCAGAGCAATTTATGTTCCGCAAACGATGAAAAATGGATAATCTCAAAATCATTGAAAAACATCAACTACGGAGGGGTTCAGCTCATATGTTTAGTTTACAGGTGAATAAACGTATAAACCTGACGGTTTCATAGAGTGTATACTTTGCACATAAGGCAGACAAAATGCTGAGATTCTTTTTATAGCGGAGGGATATAGTAACTTTTTTCACGCTCCTTAAATTATTTTCATTGAAAAGTATCATTCATATTATTTTATACCGTAAATTAAAAATAGATCAAAAAACTTATTTATTAAGCTTAATTAATTTTGCTTCTTTGCATCAAATTTTCGGTAATTATTTTATCGACCTTCAATAATATTTTCAAACAGACGAACTAAATATGTACTCATTCTCAAAAATAAAGGTATGGCAAGTTTAACAACTAACCTGCTAAAGGATCGATGAAAAGAAGCTCATATTGGTCCCTCTTTGATGATAAAAACATATAAACAAATTTGGAAGCCCATATAGAGCGCGTGTAGTGAATTAATTTTTTGTGGATTTTTCTTTTGGGTAAGATAAAAGAATGTCTATGTCTATGTATTTGAAAAGTAGAACGGATTTTATGAACTATCTTATCGTTTGTTATATTTTTTCAATATTTAAAATATTTGCAACAATTTACAAAAAGCAATTACATTGATTTTCCATAACGTTTATATGAATTCATTTTATATATTGGGTACATACTTTATTGTCAATTTGTAATGAATTATTTTCAGTTAAAAAGTTTTGTCTAACATTTTTTTGTTTTAGCTCTATAACCAGCATAAGTTAAGCTAAGAGAGCACATACATGAAATGTTTACAGAACAGAATTTTTGCTACATCTAAACGGCTCCATCCAACAGAAATCTTTCATAGCAAAGTGTATTCAACTTTGTAAAGTGAAGTGGAGAAAAAATTTATATGCAAAAAAAATTTGAGAGCCAGCCTTATAGTTACAGAGTATTTAAAGGATTCAAGTAGTTACATATTTTTAAGATATAAGAACAATGTTCATTGCATCATCATACATATTATAAAAAGTCAACTAGACAGCTTGTTGTAAAAGTTTCTCTAAAATTTGCATGATACACATACATAGAATTTTGTGGATATTTTGTGGTCATTAAAATTAATTTGAAGATTATATTTTTTAAATTTTGATATGGTAAGGCACTTATCATCTATTATACTCATCCATATAACTCTATACTTTGATTGTTCTGTATAAATACGATAATTTACCGTCAGTTTCATATACTTAGTTCTGGAATTAATGTAAATTCACAAGGAATAATATTAATTAAAACAACTTTTGCACAAGTTTTTTGAAATTCTTTCTTTAATACTTCAGCACAACAAATGTTAAAATGTTCTTAATTAAAAAAAAAATTCTTTTAAATTTTTTTGTAAATTTATTATAACCAAAAACTAAAACTATTACTGTATCAATTTTCAAGGATGACCATATTAATTAACATAAAATGTAAAGTTTGAGCTGAATTAGCAAATATTTTCTCTATTATTATTGACTTTATGATAAGGGTATGGTAATGTTCTTCTACTAAAACTTCAAGCAGACCAATCGATGCAAGCAAAAATATTGTTGGCTTTATGAAGTTTCAAAAGAAGATAATATTCTTTTGTGGCCAAAATTGAAATCGATTTCTGATATCGCCTAACTATTGTACAAGGTTGAAAGTTTTTTGATGATCAAATAATAATAAATTTTAGGAACACTTACTTGTTTATAAAAGAAAATCAATATATCCCTCGAACAAACAGCACTAAAGCTAGTTTATTATCGCTTTTTATTTTGAGAATTGTGTCTCTTTAAAGGCCCACAAAAAGTTACACAACATTGAGCAAAATTTGTGCCACCTCATTTTGAGTTAGAATCATCGAAATCTGTTTTATCAAAGCGGAAACAATTCATTTCCGTTCACAATGATTTTCCAATGCAAACAAAAAAATTGAATGAAATTTATAATAACTAGACATCCAAAAAAAATCGGCTGTCCCCAAATATAGAAAGATATTCAAATATTTATTCAACTTAAAATTGCTCCATTCTCAATAAAACTCAAAATTGCTGTAAATCTTTTAATTTAAATCTACTTTTCTCAACTCAGGGTTGAAGTTGTGTTTATTATGATATTATGCATACGTAAATTTTCAGCTTCAACATTGTCATAAACATGTCCCACATTCATCAAGTAATATTTACGCAAATGAAAAGCAAATTTGCTCTAAACATCCACAAATTTACAATTTAAAGAAGTTTGTTCTCAAGTTTAGACACATTGTGTAGAAATTTGGTAATTGTAATTAAATAACTATTATGTAATACAATCACCTTCACCTATTGTTTCAATACAAAATCTGTTGTAACAATTTGATTTGAGGTAAACGTTGACAGCTTTTAAATTGCAACAATCTTTTTGAACTTAGTTGCACAATGCACATCCTTGCTATACTGATTACAATAACATAAATACATCAAATACATTTTATCATATTTAAAGATCACTGTAGAGTTTGTATATTCATAGAAGCTTTGAGTTTGGGTTGAACATTGTCCAAGTATGATACACAGGTCGCTTTTTCCCAGTTAGGTGGCTTTAAAGCTCGACAGTTTGACTTTACTGGGCATTTCATTGGCAATATAAAAAGAACTTTAATAACATTTTGTTTGGATTTACACATCTAAAGCTTAAAAAACTCATCTGCAATTGTGTATTCATGAATTTTAGTAGATACATTTACATATTTTTTTAAAATCGATGGAGCTGAATGCAGAAATACAGCTGACATTTAACACAAATTTGGTTTGTCTACTGCTGAAATAAATAAAAATGGATTACATTATAAATGCCATCAGTCAAAAAAAAATATTTTGGACTTGAATGAATAAAATCATTTATAGCATGTTTAAAATTGTAATGTTTGAACATATTTATATATGGTAGATATTACGTATTTTGAAGGTTTTTCCTGAGAGATTAAAAGATTTGACTAAAGGAGTGTTCACATATAACGTATTCAAAAATCCAAAATTTTAGAGCCCCATTCCCATCCTAACGCTTAGTAACCAACATGAGGATTGAGGTTGCTTTCTTAAAAGATTTAATTTGAATTTTAAGTACTAAATTTATTAACTCTTCTGATTTAGATGGGTGGCTTAATTTCTAATTAAATACAAAACCAAAAGATAACTTTAATATTTTCAACTTCTTGATTATAAATCTCAGAATTCAATCACAGAATCCTGTTATCTTTGATAATTATAATCAGTTAAATTTTATAATAGCTACATTAAACCAAAATTCAATGTAAAATCTAAATGTTTTGACACAAACATTACAGAGAACATTAACTTTTTTAGATGCTTTCAATTATTAAAAGTTAGTGCCCACTTAATTGATGCACATATTGGTGTCCAATAAATTGAAGAAAAGTGCTATTAGACAAAATAATAATAAACAAAATAAGTGCTCTATTTATCTAAAAAGTTTTCCCTAGAAGCTTTGCGTCTTTTCAATAAGCAAACTACTCAATGAACATATAACAAAGTATTTAATACTATTTAAATTAATGTTCATATAGGCTAAGGTTATGGACTGAAATCGGACCTCTTAGACTCACAAGTTGATGACTGTACAAAAACCAATACCAGAGATCAGGATACAAATGAATAATAAGGTACCCGTAGTCGTTAACCGAATTGTTAAAAAAAATTTTAGATGGAAAAAAAAACAATTTTAGTCGAATGAATTTTTAAAAAACAACAAATTGAATTATGTACGTGCTTTTTTAATCGATTCAAAAGCTCATTAATCGCTTTTAACTTGGAAATCAAAATATGCAGTTGAATTCATGATGAAATACTTATTGGACAGAGAAAAATGATTTTCATGATTATGGTCAAATATATTTAATTTTATTCAAAAATTAAGTTTTCAATCTATATGCTGTAGCGTTCTCCAATAGGTCGATATTCATTGCAATTAGGTTGAGCTCATAAAATTAAATCAAAAACACTAGAATTTTCCGTCGATTGCTATCTTCGGCTTTAGAACGCTTTTCTGAATGCAGCAACTATCTTAGTTACATGAATTATTGTGCAAGTTGGCTGTTTATTGTAAATGAATGATTGATGCCAAAGATGACAGACGACAAACGCGTATATGAAATTTAATTTTTAATATAAAAGTTATCAAATTATTTAAAGAATTAGTTAATGACGCCAGTTTAGTTTATGTTTACCTTGTAAAAAAATGTAAAAAAAAAAACTTAAATCACATTGCAAATGTGTTAGCTTCCATATATATTAACTTTTTATCATTTTAAAAACCTGTAAGACCAGCTGATATTTTAAAGTTACGAAAGTTCCTCACAGTTGATTTTGAGGCACAAATAAAAACACTTGGAAAAACAAAAAAAAATATACGACCCCGAAAAATCGGAGATATATCTGAACTTGCGAAGTTTATTAATTTCTCCTCTATTCGTCTACTCAAGAAGCTTTTTAAGAGGTCAACTTTTGAATTTAAATTAAAAATAGATTATAAGTATGTACTGAACTTATATTATTGTTAAATTTTTTTTATGAATTATGTCAGAATCATGGTATAATTTTGTTAGAGGATTCATTTATATTTTTTAAAGTTCTCAAAAATCAATAAACATTCAAAACAATATTTCGAACAAAAAATAATAATTGACATCCTTCAGTGTTTTAAACGAGTGGGATCCAGAATGAAGCTATAAATTGAGTCCATTCAGAGAATTAGACTCCAAAAATATTTTTCTATAATATTAATAATAAAAATATTGCGACGATTTTCTCATGCTTTCATGACAAATGATTTATTTATTATGCCTTATTTGTGTGGTAAATTGAATTGAATTACAGCAGGCTTTCTATTCTCTGTTGGGGTAAATAAACTTTCATGTCTGCGAACTAATATGGGTTTGGTTCGAATTTGAATATCCCACAATGTTTTTCAATTTTTTACGATCCACAAAAATTTTCATAATAATTTTATTCATTGTTCAACATTTCAATTATGCTAGAAAAACCGAGAAAACTGTTTTACTGACTTAAATACCAAAATTAATTTCATACTTAAAAGGTCAACAACTGTATGGGAGAATTACTTCAATTGAAAGTTTGAAAATTTTGGCTCATTTAAATTAATAAATGATCGGCAATAAATTAAAGCTAAATTGAAAACTCTCCATATATTTTACATTTAAATCTTTTATTCATTCTAGCATTTACCGTCTTCTTAAATGTCTTTTCTTTAGCGAGTTAACGTTAACATATCATTGAATAAAACACGATTAAAAAATCGAAAACTTATAAACTTAAAATACCTTGTGTAAAATATGCTTTATGATATTTAATTAAATTATATTGATGTTAAAGAAACATTTCATCAACGGTTGATTTGTCTCAAATAAGATATACGAAAAATAGTATATCAATATTCGAGGGGTTAAAGATTGAATAAAGTGATCCAGTCAAACATTTTCAGAAATATCAGATATATGTTATTCGAAATATTTCCAAATTGTTGTTAATGTCGTGTTTATGCCTTAATTAATATGTTTGATGTCACTGAGTGTTTTCTTCTAAATGAATATTGTTTAAGTGGATGACTGAATGTACTGTGATCGAGTGAATGTGCTTCGTTTGCCAGATTTTGATTATAAAGTATCGTTTCTGAGATTATCCAAGATATGTTTTTTTTTTCTGAATGTTCTGTGAGTTGGGGAAGAGTGATTTACAGCTGGTGATCATACTTTAGTATATTAGATGTAGTGCAACCATCCTGTTTTAATCCAGGAGCAAATTTATAGGTGGTTTTGTTACATTTTAAGTTCCTGTTGCAAAAAATATAATTTTTAATGAAAGTTCGCCGACTTTTTGGGATTCATGTGGACCAGCGGGTGGATCAATTCTGCGCTGGATCTTCTTTAATATCTTTGCAAGTCATTGAGGATCATTATTAAGCAAAGTTTCACGCATAGAAGTATTATGGTTTTCAAATGATAGGGCAAAAAGTTATAGTTTTTTGGTGATTTTATAAAATTTTTAGAATCTTAAACTAATATCGTTATGTGGACCAGCGGGTGGAGCAATTCTGCGCTGGATCTTTATTATTCTGTTCGGAAGTCATTGAAAATTTTTATTAAGCAAAGTTTGACACATAAAAGTATAAGGGTTCTCGAGATATTTTAGAGCAAAGTGATAAATTGTCAAAATCCCCTGTTTTTGGGGACTCTTGGTACTTTGTGGATCAGCGGGATAAGAAACTTGAAGATTTTATATTTTATCGACACTCCCAGATAAATTTTTGAATTAATTGGATTAAGTTGTCCACATGAAAGTATCATGGATTTTAAGTTCTGAAATATAAACGGAAATTACCAATCTGCGTTACAGAAAGTGGTTTTGAAATGCCAGTCCTATGATAAGTTTATAATAATTATAATAATTATAATAAAAAGCTCATTTTCCGGAAGGAAAAAATTGACACTTTGCTTGGATCTTACAATAAATGTTACATTCCATCTTTGGTTTTGCCAAACTGACATATTTCTGACAAAAAGCAGTCACGGTTTTCAAATTAAAGAATTTGCGTAAAGGCAAGCAAATAATTACTTTAGCAAATTATATTTTTTCCGCAAATCAGGGTGAATGTCTCCCCAAAACAAATTCATAGCAAAAGTTTGGATGAAAATGTTTTCAAAAAACCCAGTAGTTGGTCGTAATAAGATAAATTTATCCACATTAACTGTGGATGCGATAGCAGATTTTTATTGGTAAAAATTGTAGCTGAAGGGACGTTATTTTCAAAATAACATAATCTCTACTCACCATGCCCGCTTTTCTTTCCATTGGCTTTGCTCTTATTTTTCCTCGGATACAAGTGTATTTTGCTCTGTCCACAGCCCATTTTCCACCAAATATGTTAGTTGGAAAATTCACTAACTTTGTTACGCACTCCAATAAAACCGTTGAATTTTCTCGTTTTTTGTGCGTTTTATCACTTTATGTGATATAAATTTTGGGCAACATTAAATTTTTATGTCAAACATTTTATTTTCATGGTGTTCGTTTTTGATTTGGTTTTGATTACTTTATTAGAATAATACTGTTAACTTTACTTAACTCGAAAAATGTTCATTTCACTTTTTGAACTCTAACTGAGAAACTAAATAAACACTGAATTTTCAAACGATTTGCAACTTTTCTTTCACCTTTTGCACGACAATTTTCAAAACATTCAATATAATGCCCATATTATATCACTTTGATCTGCAAGGAAAAATAAAATAAATAAAATATTAGTAAATTTCACCACAATTTAAATATTTCTGCGATGAATATTAAAATAGGTATTAAAATGTAAGAAAGTACTGTAATTGGAGCAAAGTAATAACAAGATTATAATATTTTCTTCTGAATCTCCCCAATCATGAATCAACATTCCCATACATATGCTTTTCGCATCTTTCCGCCTCGAGTTAAAAAGTTATAGCATGAAAAATATTTACAGCAATTTTACATTTTTATAAATGCCTTGGTAGAATAACAAAAAAATGAAAAGAGAAAAAGTGACGGTACACGGTACAGTAATATTCGGAAGGAAAAACGTAGATTTTTTTTTTATTATTGCTATGTAATTTCAACGATCGATACAAATTTTGAAGAAAAACATTTTTAAAGTCATCAGTTTGTCAAATTTTTACAAATTTTGAGTTGAGAGGTTTATCATCATAAACATCAAATTCTGTGAAAACCGTATTTCATAGGCAAGCTGTGATATAGATGTATATTTAGAAGTTCATAAAATCGACCTAACAGAGTGAATATATGTTTTTAATGTTATTAGTTTTCATAATTTGAAGACATATTTTGAAAGTCCACACATTCAAAAAAATTTCATAATTCAGTTTTCCAAGAAAATTTAACATATAGCTCGAAGTAAGTTTGCGTTCATTTGATAAGCTGTAATAATATGAGCTTAAGCTTTTAGATGGTTTCGTGGAATTTATTATATTCGATGCCAAGGCTGTCTCGACTCGTTTCGCTTATATTTAATAGAATCTAAGATAAAATCGAATTTCTTACTTGAATCGTCTAATCAAAATATTGATTGAGAAATAATTCATTGCTTAATTTGAAAGATCAGATTTGTTTGTTCTGTTCCATTGAAATATAAATCAGCAAACCTTGTTAAAACCAAATTGTTTCTATTTAAGGTAAGTTACATATTAATATTAAATTGGTTTTACGAAACAACATTTAATGTCAAGTATACGATTTTGACATAAACTTTGTGTCGTATTCCTTAGTCTGAATTTGATTTAGAATATCGATTGTATCGAAGTGATAATGTTATCTCTGTGCGTTGTTTTATTTTTATCTTGTTTCAATGGTTGAGGCAGTGCTTGCTTTTAGACCTTCTTGTTATTATTATAATGAAGTTAATTGAAACAAAATCTTAAAGATGAGAACTATGTTCTCAAAAAAAATTAAAATAACATACAATGTATAAAATAAATAAAACGTATAAACCATCAAAAAAAGGATTCAATGGTTTTTACTAAATATAAACAAATCACATTTAATAACACAAGCTGGTTTCAAGGGGTTGTTCATAAAATACGTAACGATAAAATCGAACTGACTTATATTTATTCATTAACGCTCATTCTTCTTCAAAATAAAAATGATTTTATCATCAAAATAAACTTTCACTATAATAAACGGTCGACGAATTCTAATAAGTGCGTTGTTGGAAAATCGAACAATAAAATTGATATTTTTATCGACAAAATGGATTGCAAACAAAGCATAATAAATGGGAAAATGTGAAACCATGTTTAACTATGCAATTAAAATTTTATATTTTTGCCAGCACACAAACATTTAAAAATCTCATTTGCTATGAAAATGTCAAAATATTTTCGTTAAATTTTGATGCCATGGAAGTTTCGTCTTATTTACATTTTCAAAACTCCCAAAAATAACGGAGGTCCTTGAGCATATAGTTGCCTTTTCTGAATCCGTTAATGAAATTACTAATTTTCGGAATGTGTCGGGCTTTTATTTGCACAAGAATTCATTTGCTCACATGCTTGTAGATAACGACTGGGATCGATAATATATTGTTTCAACAAAATTTCGGAAAATTGTCAGAATCAATCAACTAATTAGCATGAGTCAACTGGAGTTGGATTTCAAACAAGTTTTGTTTTGTTTCAACTGAAGGAAAATTTTTTGAATATGAAATTAATTTTTGTGGGTAGAATGAGCCAATTTTACTCTAAAAGCCGCCAATTAAATTAATTGTTTTCAGTAGGTATTTTTCTAATTCTGAGATTCATTCGGTTATTGCGAAAACTGTATTTAGTTTTTCTTAAATGAATTCCATACCATCGCCCTTTTTATATACAATGAACACGTAATATTATCTGATTTTATCTATAAATCGAGCTTTCACTTGAGTTTTGTTTTGCATTTGATTTGCATTTTAAGGAAATCGAACTGAATATATTATCGACAGAAGCAACCAGCCGTCTGCATTTTATCACCCCATCGATTGAATGTAAATAGACTGAGAAAAAAAAAGAGAAATAGATTTATTTTTACAGAAATGGCATACTATTAGAAAAACACGATAAAGAATGTCATTTCGAATTCAAGATACGAGGCCATCTCTCATACACCATGCAATTTAAAAGTAATATCTCTGTAAGCTCTGTAATAAATCTCAGTAAGAGTGCTTATGAAAATTTTTAATTATTCAGAAGGTAAAATAAATGCTTAAACTTGAGGTAAAAAGTTGAAGTATTTTTTCGTGTCGGAGTATACTTTTGAGCTGCATCATCATATCATGGCCCTTATTATTATTATTCAAACTTGAATATCCCATTGCACTCACGATGACATTGGTTAAAGTTGTGGTAGTATATAAGTGATATCTGGTTCACACTACACAAAATTTCATTCTCTGCTTTCATTTTATTATAACCATAATAATTGTAACTTAATTGTATTCACAATTTATATCATACTTCTCAATGAAACTGTGTTCCTATGCTATCAACAAAAAATGCACCAAAAAAACGAGAGAATATATATTTATAAATTCAATTTAAAACGATAATTGCGTTCACAATCAAATCAAAATTACAATTTATAAATAGCGCAGTAAACAAAATTTATGTGTGTTGAATTGAATTTCTGTCAACAGGATATTTGGGTTGATTGGTTTTCCCATGCAGCTCAAGGATTTTCGATAAAGAGATGACTGTTTTTTATTGTAAATACTTTTGGTATCTTTGAGGAACTTTAGGTGGAAGGAAATTTTTCTTTATTTTGACGACCTTTAATTGTGTTCATGTTTGTTTAAATATAGTATTTTAACATCCATTCCATTAGTTTATCCTATTATTCTGCTGTCCTTAGTTAAAATTCCAATTATATTCTTTAAATACGACTGAACTTGGCGGTGGCTTTTCTATCTTGAATTGACAATCCCAATTTTCCGACCCAGCTGTTTTATTTGCTCCATCTAGCATACTTTTATTTAATTTTATTAAAGATTTTGAATTAAATCACCTGAAATAGCAGCCACGATCACTTTGAAAACGAAACCTATTTAGTTTGATTTAAAAAAAAAAAAACTTTATCCTTGTCTGCTGTGAGATTTTATGTATTTTCTTCCAAGATGTTTGAAATTTTATGTGATGGAATTTTCACTACACAGAGCCAAACACGTAGAGTCAAGTGTATGTGCTGCTGTATCCTTTGCGAGCAATCATGATGCGGCGAGAAGAAGACAAAAATAAAATGGTTGTGTATATAATTTATAATAATCCTTTCTTGTGTTCTTATCCCGTGTGTTTTGTGCTTTTATTACACCACTTTATCGCTTTTCTTGCAACAAAACAATATATCTCACTGAATTTATATTACAATGTGTCACAAGCATAAAGCGACTCTAAAGCAGCAAAATATTTATTCATCTGGAAACTAATTTCACTTTTTTCACTTAAACATTTATTTATATAGCAAACACCAAAAGTGGAACTTTTTTGCCATCCTTGAGATGCTGGATTGAGTTTCGCCACAGATGCGAGAGACTCATTAAAACTTTCCACTTTTTCCACTTTCAATCAGCATCTGAGAATCAATTTTGCTGAAACTTTGATCCACTTCAACTGCCCAATTTCTGAATATCAAGTGAACAGGCTCATTTACTAAACTTCCACATTTTTCTTCCTTTTTCTTTCATTTTATCCCTTGTATCTGGAAAATGAAGCAAAATCTTATAACTTGTAAAAGGAATGATAACGACTACGATATTCACTGAGAACTGAAACCGGGAACGCTTGAAAAGACACTCAGAAGGGCATCGAAAGCATTTTCTTCTCAATAATTTTCCAAGCGTGAGGGGAAATGAGGAACGACTTTTTCATGCATTAAAACGAGACAAGTATAATTTTGAGTTTTCCCGCCCGAGAAAATGAGAGGATAATCGAAAAGAAAATTCATCTTCAGTTCAAAAATTGCAGCGTTTTCCAAAAATGAGAGAGCTTTACTCTCAACATTAACAGTTATAATGAAAAATCAATTTTCCACTCAGACAGCACCACTTTGCTCTGCAGAAATTTTTCATCACGATTCCGCGATGATACTATTTATCAGCTAAAATTGTTTAGTTCTCCTCACTCTTAGCATTTGATTTTCTACGTAATACATTGTTTGATGTCAAACAAATACATTGATCTGGTTTAATCTTTGCAAATATTTAGACGATCGAATAATTACTGTTTACGTTATAAAACAATTATTGATTCGTTCTCAAAGCGTTCTTTTATTATTATTATTGAAACAACAACTGGACTCTGAATGGATATGTATTTACTATTTCGGGAATCTAATTGTGTTCTATAATGCGATTCAAGCAATAAAGCCTATAATATCTATAAATGGAATACTTAATCATCATTTGAAATGGGCAATCGTCAGCTCTTACACATACATCATATCATTTTATAGTCGTTAACCAAAACAAGAACCAAAAGTACAATTAAATATTAGTTCTTAATGATGTTTCCCATTTTTCACTAGACGCAAAAACTCATATATTATATCGTATTATCATATCATATAATAGCGGTATAAAATGTTCGCCAATATGTTTTTACATTTGCAATAAATAGCATAACATTAAATTATTGAATTAAAAGCAAAACTCATGATCCAAAAGATCTTAACGTTGAAAACTTTTTAATTATAAAAAATAAACAAAAATAAAATATGTAAAATTCTAAATTCTAATTTTCAATTTTTGGGTTCAATGAAATCAATTCGATGCTTATTTCATTATGCGTTCGTCATCTAAAGTTACATATATCTCTTATCCAAGACAGCATTGACAATATTTGCAATCAGTATGCCTTCATCAGTAAACTAAATATGCTTCAACAAATATTTGCTATGAAATTAGAACGGTTTCGTTATACCCAGCTTTAATTAAGATCACAATTTGTATAAATCTTTAGAAAAATTTGTTCTAAATGACTAATATTTGTTATAGTAAATAACGACATTTGAATATTGCGCTAGTTCAAGAGATTTGTCGCGAAAAAGATGAGATTGATTACGACATGCTTTTATGAATAAATCACAATTTATGTCTACTTGTTTTTATAATATTTTCTGTTTTTGAGATGCCCCTAATAGAGCTACATTTTCATCATTTTAATGGGATGAAAACTTTTTTGATACATTTCTTCATGTGTTTATTTTTAGATATAGCTAGATGTTAATGTTAATTTTTATGCTATTAATTTTTATGCTTCTCCGCAAGATTTGATTTTATGGATCTGATTATTAAGGAAGATTTATTAATATAGCTATGATGTATAATTGTTTAAGCTATCAGTGCAAAAAAAATTTTACAGTGTAAAAATAGTAAACAACATTTTTTGACAACTCAATTTTGACGTTTGAATTAACGGTTTTTCAGTTTTTTGAGCGTCTATCAAAACTGAAGCATAACATTATATTTTAATTAATTTTATCAGTAAATAACACAGCGAAAAGTCTTTAAATGGCGAGAAAACGTAAAGTAGCCACTGCCAAAGAGAACGTTTTGCCTAAGAAGGCTGCAGCGCAGGTAAAAGTTGTGGAACCAGATAATTTGCCAAGCCCCGATGAATTGGCTTTAATGAAAATAATCATCAACTCACAAAAAACAGACACCAACCACAAAAAAGGGATAATTGAGATGGAAAAACTGTATGGAAAGGTCAGTGTGAATCTATGAAAGTATCTAGTATATAATTAATAATTTGTGTTATTTTGTAGATCGATCATAAGTCATTTATGGATTCAATGTTTAAAGTAACGTTTGCTGTGATGCATTTGGAAGAAACTGAAGAAACTAAGCGTGTTTTGAGATTTGTATCTTCATTTGTTGGTGTTCAGATTGAAAACGAGGTTAATCCAGAGATAGTGAATTCAACTTTCAAAGAGATTCTTGGTGTCACTAGCACTTTGCCTTTGGTCCGTGTGAAAATTTGTCAGTTCGTTATGATGACTATGAACTCTCTGTCAGCTAAAGCCGAGTTAGATGATTTAATAGTTGAATCCATTACTTACACAATGTTACAATTGATGAAAGATATATCTCCACTTGTTCGTGTTCAAGCTGTTTATGCATTGCAGCGTCTACAAGATCCAGACAGTCAAGATGATGTTGTTGTTCAGGCATACAAGTATAATCTGGAACATGATCCGTCTCCAAAAGTGCGACAAGCTGTTCTTACATCTATCGGTAAGAAATTAACAGTCATTCCAGCAATTCTTGACCGCTTGCATGATGTCGATGAAAAAGTTCGAAGGCATGTTTACATTCAAATGAGCAGTTATCCAGTGAAAACATATAAGATATCACATCGAATCCAGATGTTAGAAAATGGACTTTATGATCGTTCAGAGATTGTTAGAAAAGCTGTCATTAACATCATGCTTCCCAATTGGATTGAAGCTTACGAAAAAAACTACGTAAACTTCATAGCTGCTTTCAAGATTGATGCTAAAGCTGAAGAAATTTTGCGTTTTAGAAAAATTGCATCTTTAGCTTTGTCGGAGCTTTTCAAGTTTGTCTTTTTTCAATATATATAAAATTTTAGGTAACTATATTAATATTTTTATATTTTAGAAAGCAACCGATAGATGAAATTGTGGCATCTTTGAAATTCAAAGAAGAAAATGAGTTTAAAAACTGCATACCATATGATCAAATCTCACTGGAATCTTTGACCGTGTGGAAGGAAATTGTGAGCTATCATCAAAGTTATCAAGAAAATCTGCAAAACGGCAATTTGATGCAATCAGAGAATTGGGATGCTGACGAATCGCAACTAAAAGATACAGATACCATGAATGAGGATTTGTTGCCGGAACTAAGCGTTTTTTGTGCTTTTGTTGATAAATTTGTGAATGAAGCGGATTACAAAGGCGATAAATTCGAAGAACTTCATTTCAACTATGCCATACTCATTTTGTTGGATATTGTGAAGCTGTATGACTTTGGCGAAGAAATTGGACGTGAGAACTTGAAAAAGCTACTGCAAAAAATATTGGTTGAACACGATGTTTCTGAGAGTGTTATAAAAACAATCATTGAGATTTTCGAAAAGCTTCTGGTAGATGCTGAGGCAAGAGTTGAATTTTTAGTTGGTGTTGCCAAGAGTATAGTGGATGTGAATTCAGATTACATTGTTCCATCTGTGGTTGATGAGCTGCTCCAAGTTTCTGACGATATGGAACTAAAACTAAAAATATCAAATCTTAAGTTGAGAATCATGGAACTCAAAGAAAACGAGTCCAGCTTTGTAGAAAAAAAGCAATATTCTGAAGCACAAAAGGTGTCTGAAGCAGCCGCTCTTGCAAGTGAGTCCTTGAATACTTTAATACAACCTTATTTGGGCCAAGTGAGATCAACAACTTCCTCAAACTTTTCATCTTTGATTGATTCGATGAAACCCAAAAAGCTGAGCACTACAGAAATATTGAAAAGTCTTCAAATTTGCTACCACATGATTGTATCAAAAG
Source organism: Parochlus steinenii (assembly GCA_038502155.1). Lineage (NCBI taxonomy): Eukaryota > Metazoa > Arthropoda > Insecta > Diptera > Chironomidae > Parochlus > Parochlus steinenii. Next base: position 811,045 of record JAXCIN010000023.1, on the reverse strand, counting down.
ATGTGGAGTCACTGACTCAAAGTGTTCTTGTACTCTTCAAGAATTTTGTGCGACGCCACTTGGAAGCTCAAGAAATACAAGTAAGATCTTGGGCACTGAAGACCAGCACTGCTTACAGTATGCTATATGATGGCTTAAGTCAAGAAACGTTTACTGCATTGAAAAGTCAGCTTTTCCGTAATGTTAGTGTTCCTCTTTGGGAGATTTCAATTGAGTGCATATTTGAACTGATTGATAGATATGGATTTGAACATTTCGGAAGCATGGAAGCTGATAAATCACAGATAAACACAACCGCTGATAAATCAAAGAAGGCAGGAAGAACACTGTATACATCAAATATGGAAGAAGATGAAGAAGAAGATCAACAAGATATTCTCAATAGTAAGTATTTGTTATTTCTATAAAATTCAAAAGTTCATTGACATAATTGAAATTAAATTTGTAGACATAGACACCATGAGCATGATGAACCACATTATGGAATCTTCATCGGACGCCAAAATCTCCAAAGTAATTATGACTGGATATTGTCGCATAATTTTACATGGGCACTACACAAGTCGCGACATTATTTCCAAGTTTTTGTTAAGCTATTTCAATCCAGCCACTGAACCCGAAATAAACCAACTTCTTGGCGTGTTCTTCAAAAATTTGATTCACAAAAAACGTCAAGAGTGTTTGCAAGAAGCTTTGGTACCCACACTTATTACTCTTTTGGACGCTCCGTACGATAGTCCATTACAAGAAATAAAAATGGAAGTGATTGTGCAATACGTAATTGAATCTACTCGTCCAATATATTGCAGTACCGGATTAAATCTCCATAATCAGCTTGCAATCACGTTTTTCCAACTAATAACTGAAAACTTGGAAAACAAAACCTTCTTGCATATATTCTCAAAAGAGTTGCTTGTTCTTGAAGTCTCCGATGACCCAACTCTGAGGACTGATCTGAAAGCTTGCGTGGATAAACTAATGGAACAGCCTAACTTGGATCCTAAGACAATAAAAAATATTGTTACTTTCAAAGAAATTTTGGAAGGCACCTACAAAAAACCTCTCACTTTCTCATCTACTGCAACAAATACAATTATTGGATCAACTAATGATGCAATGGATACGCAAGAATTTCCAGATGAGGTATGTTTCAATATTTTCTCTGTAGAACGTTATTTAGAGTAAATTCCATATTTTAGATTGAGGATAGCGATAATGAAGAGAGTACAATTGAGAAAGGAAAGCATAATATTAATAAAAGCGATTGTAAGTTGTAAAATATTTTTATATAAGTTGAATTTAATTAATCCAATTCTTCTAATTTCAGTGCTTGATATTTCCATTTCTAAACTCAAATTTCGAAATATAAACATTAATATCTCCAATTGTTTAAAAAAGTCAACCCTAAAGAATATTGTGGAGGACTCGGATAACGAAGAAACTCTTAATGAGAACAAATTTGATGATCATATTGAAATCCCGTCAACTCAAGCTGACTTTGTAGATATTCCTTCAACTCAAGCGCTACCTACAGGAGAAACTTCATCATCTCAATTGGAAATACCAACTAGCCCCATGAACATTTCCATCACTGATGAAGATTCTGATGAAGATTGCTCTAAAACAGTTATCGAAAATCAAACTGTAAAAAGCTTGATGGAGAATATTATTCCAGCTTCTCCTGATGCTTACCTTACTCGACTTCGAAAAACTTCATCAGGAGTAGAGCTCATGAGTTCGAAAACTGTTCCTGAGACCAAGCGAAATAAAAGGCAACTTAATAAGTCTATAAGCGTTCCAGCCTCACCTTCTGTCAGTTCACCTTTACGCAAACTTCCTAAGAGAACAGAGGCAATCAAAACACCAATTCGTGCTGCTGCAGCTAAAGCAAAACCTCAAGTGGCTCCAATAACTCCCACAAGATCAGCTAGTAGCAAGCAAAGAATATCTAAGACACCAGCTGGTACTCCAACAATGTCAAGCACTCCAATATCGCCAATTCGAATTAGAAAAACTGCACAGGCCATGGATATTCAACAAACATCTACGCCCGTTTCTGCTTCTCGTACTCGCAACAAGGTTAAGGAAGAATTCAAGATGACACATGTGATGACTAGAAAATCACTAAATTCACTGACCTCACCTTCAAGAGCTAACGCGATGCCATCAAGTAGCAGGATGCTTTCTCCAATAGCAGTTAGGGTTACGAAACCGAAGGAACCAGCATTGGTGGTCAAAAGTAGCTCGGCCAAGATTGTTAAAAAAACAACGGCGAGTGAAGATGATAAGAAAACTTTGCCAGTAAGATCTACTAGACAGAGAACCAACACTAAATGAGAAATTAGAAGAAAAATATTATTTAAGCATTCAATTGACCTCAGTTCAAAATTTAAGCTTTTCTGTTTGGATACATTTATTATTATAAATGAGGATCTATTGAATTTAGACATAATGATAATATGTATTAATTTCAAATAAAGATTATGTAAAGTATCTGGTTTTTCATTTCATTCTTTAGATGTTAAAATATAATAAATGTTGGGAAGAAATTCAAACTGGTAAATTACTGACAAAAAGCATCATCAAATTGAAAAACGTGAGTATAGGCAAGTTTAATATATTTTCCGACATATCGTGAACCTATAATGCATCACTCAATTCGAAGAGGGATCCAACAAATCATCCAATTCCATTCTAAAGCAACTCTAAAGCGAATATGGCTTTATCTAATACAATTTAAACACAAAAATAAACTGAAAATGGAGAAGCGAACAATTTAGAAAATATCTCCCAAAATGCACTCAAACTCTTAATTTGTCTCAGTAAATTTAATTTGGCACAGCTTATCTTAAATATCTAATTTTCTTACCATTAAACCAAAGATGCAAATATTCCATTTTAATATATTTTTTATTTTTTCTTTTTAAATTTTAATGATACCAAGGAGTATAAAATAAATGCAATAACATTTTATAATGTTCTTTTAAATATAAATTGTAAAATTTTGTATCATAATTTAGAATATGCGATATACTTTTCATAAATTATAGTGAATAAATGTTAATATATGTTAGTTTCTATAAAATTTTAGCCTTGTAATTTTTAGATAAATCAAAAAAAAATTAAAGTCAGTTAAAGTACTTGATGAGTTCATGAGATTTTGTGTAATAACAACCATAAAAGCTTTTAAGCCATAATTTTAACTGATACGAAAATATTTATGTTATTTTCTAAAAAATTCTTAACTAACTTTTCTTGATGAGAACGATCATACATAGTGTGTTACTTGTTTCTGGAAGAGAGAAATGCTTATAAATTTTTTTCACACATCGTTTTAGTCTATTGAGTATGCTCTTAGAATTAATGTTAATGATTTTGTAATGAGTAAAAAATTAGAGTAAATGAGTTATTGTGTTTTAGCAGCGGCCGCTTGATTGACGTCCCAATCACTTTCTTCAAGATCATCAAAACAATCTTGCAATGATTTATGTGGATAAATGTTTTGCAGTTTTGATAATTTGATGGCTTTATGAACATCCCAGTCAATAAATTCGAGCATTAGCAGACAGCGATCAGGTTGTACCTGGAAAAATTTTATATTTTGAATAAAATTTTGATATTTAACATAATATAATTCCTAACCTTAGTTCCTAGTACTTTAGACATAATGCGCACTTCATCTGACTCGACTCCTCTCTCTTTGCCTTTAGGTTTTTTATCTGAAAAATCTAACAAATCCTCGCAGCTAACATGATTAATAGATTTCTTCAGATCAAACTCTTCCGACGTTGGTGTATCAATAGCTGATTCCACGGATTCTTTGATTTTATTGAACAAAGCGTTGCTGGCAAGTTCATTTTTGGGCATTTTATATTTTGGGAATTTTTGGCTAAATTCTTGACGTTTTGCTTCAATGTTAGGGTTTATAACTTTTGCTACTTTCTTATCGGAATTTATTAAAACTGCAGAAACTTTAGAATTTCCAGAATGTATAACGCCTGCAGCTCCAGATGTAGAGGCAATAGATAAAGTGGATCCATTAATACTCTGCTGTTCTTTTTCTACATTGAACAGGCCAAAACCGTCCACCATATCTACCATATCATCAGGAATTGGTGAAATAGTGATACGGTTATCATCATTTTCAAGGATCGACTCAAAATGAAGACTAGCAGTGTCATCGCAATCATCACTAACACTGAACGTCATAAACTGGTTATGAAAAGAGAGATTTTCATAAGTACGAAATTCCATCTGGTTTCCTTTAGTTGCCTCATGAGATGTACTTGGAAAGTTGTTCTCAATGAAATCTTTTTTATAAATTTTATTGGTAGAATCATTTACATTATGACTCAAACTTATAGATTTGCAGTTTTCAAATACATCATCGTCATCTTCATCAACAGGCAAATCGTGAATGGTGGATCCATTAGTTTTTGAAAAGATTTCTTTTTCTTCTACTGGAGTCACTTGACTGTTTAATTTATCAGCTAGTGTTTTTTGTAAGCCTGTAGCTGGGATAATGAGAGGGTATTTACGAACATGCCTCTTTTGTACTTGTTGCTGGGTTGCATTACGATCTCTTGGAGGTAATGGCAAAGGATTATTTGAATTGCTAGAATTATCAGATGCTTTTAAAGAGCTAGAGTTATGCTTAGAATCTTCATGCATATTCAAATCTTTTTGTGAGAAAGTGTATGCAGGGCTGGACAACACGTAGCTTGGACTAGGTTCTCCATCTCCTAACAAAAAAGTCTGAGAATTGACACTTTCATCTCCAACCGAGGCTAAGATCTTCAGTCGCGGCTTCATAAGTGGAAAACTTTTGTCCCGCAAAATTTTTAATGGACTTGAATTTTCAACTGAAGACTCTTTAGACTTTTTGCTAAAAAGTTTGCTTAATGTGGCAGATTTTGGAGCTGAAGAAGAAGTGCTAGGTGCAGTCACCATTCTCGGTAATGTTGAAATAGAACACACTCCAAAATCAACTGAGTGATTTAATGTCGTAGAAGGCTTCATATACATCAGCTCTTTTGGATCTTCTACTAAACTTTTGTATGCCAATCGATGATCTTCGGTAATTGTACTCTGAAATTATACAAGTAAAGTGGGATGGGATGGAAAAATGTTAATAGGATTCAAAAGCGTTTGGAGGGAGTAACAAATTAAATTCAATTATCAAACTAAAACCAAATCATGAAGTGTGAACAAACAAATTAATACTAAAATTAGATATGAAAGGTATTAATAAACTAATCAGTGTTAATTGTTTTTCAATTTTATTAGTTTCATAACGTTTTATCACTTAACCGACGACTAATCCGTGACTGCTCAATAAGAATATTGACTATTTTTCATATTTTAATAATTAAATAATGTTTGATAAATAATTAGGTAACATTAACATCAACATAATTAACTGTGTCATTCAACTTATATTCTTTTCATTATCATTTCATTTATATCATTTTATGCTACAATGCCAATAAATTAGTTAAATAAAAATTTAAATAACTTTGAATACTTGATATTAAATTTTATTTTGTCATCAACCAAGAAAATACTGAAAGATTGCTATTTAGATTATTTTCTTATTTTAAACCCTAATCGAGTAGTTTCTATTCTAAGAACTGAAACACTTCACAAAATTAACCTTGCTTTTGAATTCTGGAGAATAATTCACAGAACACTATTTAAACTGTTTGTAAACTGCTTAACATATAACAAAATTCTTTGCAATAAATTTTTTGCGATTATTTGAAATCAATTATTTTTGAACAAAAAATTCAACGGTGCCTATTTATACGCTAGATTTTCATAATTTTGAATAAAATATTAGTTATAGTTAAATCTATATTTATGCATTCACATGTGCTGCTGTATCAACTTTCATCTCAGTATATTCAAATAACTTTATGTATTTTTAATAATGTCCAGGTAATATATTTTAGATATTTAGTAATTCTTTAACTACTTCATAATTAATAAATTAAGTTCAATACAATACTATGTTAGTAAATATAATTATTTGAAATGGTTTGAGCCATAATCAATAAATCAGAGGAATTTTACAGCTGCATTTTACTTTTGCAAGTACTTTACAATTACAATACTTAGAGTTTATTTACAGCATCCGTCAGATAATTGAGTAAAAGCTTTTAGTTTTAATAGATATGTTTGAAAGGTTTACTAGATTTCTCAAAATTTTTACGTTCACAATGTTTTTAAAAGACACAACTTCTTCAAACAGCTCAAAGAACCATTCTTTATACATTTTCACAATTTTTCAAAATTTCACAAATTCATAGTACTCCAAAGTACCTTAAGTTTTTAATAACTTGCTAAAAATCACTCTTTCCATAGATTTAAAAAATTACATTTTTGCTCCAAACGAGTCAAAAAAGGTACCAATGATTGCTAATATTTTCAAATTTAAGAGTCCATACTGTTTATAATATATTTTTGAATTTTTTTGATTACATTTTTAACCGTGTATAATACTAATAAAACAGTTTCTCAAATGGGGGGGATTGTGCTTTCGAATGTGGGGTGCTTGGCATCATTATAGTATCATAGATGCACTAGCGTTCTAGACTAACAAGCGTTTGGACAATTTTTAAATCCTGTTTTATGTTAATCGCTTCGTTAATGGCACTGGGCTCAGATTGAAAATCAAATTAAATATTGTGGACGGAGAACGGGTTCGATTGCTCCAACCAAAGTTACATATAACAGGTGAAGACAGTTTGGAATCCATTCATTATTTTAAAGTTACGACCAATGAAGTCACACCTGTTAAACACAAAATTGATTGCAAATAATAAAATCTTTAATTTTTTAAGGTGCTGGACTGGGTGGCATTCGGTTGGGGATAAAATCGTGATGAAAGTCTAACGAGTCGGTCTCTGTGCTGGATGAGCCAGTGGAGTATGCCGACTTTTTCATTTGCATAGTTTCCAAGATCAGACTTTTCTGTCTTTCTTGTTTCTCTAGCAAATCTTGCTCATGTTGTTGTTGCAACTGCCAAATAAGATCATTCTGCATAACAGTCGAACCATGGATTTTTTCTGGCCACTGAAAAGTTCCACTTCCAGCTGAAGATGGTGTTTTTGATTCTTCCAACTTCTTTTGTTGTTGCTCTAACTGCTTCTGTTCGATTAAAGCTTCTTTTTTGCTGTTCAAAGTGTTGCTATAGTTCAAAATGTCAAAGTAGCTCTGAGTAGTTGGGGACTTGCCAGTTAGTTTTGTTATGTCAAAATCAGTGTAAAGCAAATCCAAGTTTGACGATGAGATTTTATTACCTTTAACACTAGAATAGTTGAAATTGTGTTTTCCGCTCAAATACTTTTGTATTTGCTGTTGCTGCTGACTGTCAGTTGTATTTCCTCGAGTGCGACTGAAACACTTGCCAACAAACTCATAAATATTATTTAAATTGGAAGTGGGTGTTTGCAGAGCTGGAGTAGGCTCCATAATTTGTGGAGTAGGCTTGATTATTTTTCGATCAGCCATTGAACTATCAAAATCTTCATCTGAATCAATGTCGTCACTGCTTAACGGAATTTGTTCTACATCTTCCTGCACGAATGGTTTTTTGCGATCACCCAAATAATACTGAGGGGCACTTTTGATACTAGCATTGGATCCGTATAATTTGTCTCTTGAATTGCTGCTATTGTTGCTATTATACTGTGATCCATTCCTTTTAACAATCCTTCCATTTCTATCGTAATATCCACTTGTAGTGCTAGTATTCAATTTTCTTTGATTGTTCAAATACTGTTGTTGATACCTCCTTCTATGAACTCTTGATGTGTACATTTTAGTACGTATATCACATTCACTATGAGCAATGCTTCTATCGAGTTCACTTTCACTGCTGGAAGAGGAAGAATTTGTCATATTGATGGGATTATAGCTCAATCTCCTTAAATTACGAGCTCGAACTGTTTTTGGCTTGTAAGTGATAATGTTTCTGGGCTTATTAGCAATCAACTGACTTTGACTGGGCAAAATAAAAGCTAAATCATCTTCAATTTTTGTAATTTTGGGTGTAGGTAGTTTTGGATTAGCTTCTTGAGCTTTCTGAAGAAGCTTCATTGCTGGATTTTTGAAGCAAAGAGGTGAGCGAAGCTCAAAATTATCGGTGAACGACATGGATCTCTGTCTGGGTCCTTCAGCAGAGTACTCTCCCACAAAAGCTTCATCAAACTTTCTGCTCTGATTTGGTGTACTGCTCATATAGTGGCTTGACTGTATTGAACTGTTACTCATATTAAGACCATGTCTTTTGCCAGGAGAGGGCGATGGGAACATGCGACTTCCAGGAGTTGTTCCAGTAGATCTATCTGTGATTGTTGTTTGTGAATAGTTGAAGAAAAAGTTGCGTGATAAGATTGTGGTGTCAGGTGGACTGAATGAATTTGGCGTGCTATTTGATGTGTTTGGCTTTTCTGGGGCTCTTGAGTCCAACGTTTCCAGTGGCATGTAATATTCTTTTGGTTTGTTGTCGAAACAAGATATATTTTTTTGCTTTAGAGGAGCTTTTAAATTATTCTCCATCAAAAAGTTGTCTCCAAAAAGAGTTTCAGCAGAGTCTGTCTTTTCCAACTCATTAAAAGCTTGCAGGAAGTCCAAATTCAAAGCATTTAAAGTCTTTTCAATATCCAAAAGATTTTCTCCTATTAAATCCCTTGTTTTTTTGTCAAAATATCTTTTGTCCAAAGTTGAAGTATTCAAATCAATGGAAAATGGTTTACTCAAAATTTCTCGAGACTTTTCGAAGCAAAAATCACTTGATTGCTTATCAAAAAGGGGGATCTTAATGTCTTGCGAGCTATTGCGGTAATTTTCAATCTCAGTTAGTGACCGGAAGCGCTATTATTAATAAGTCAAATTAACATATAATCAAAAATCAAGCAAAAAACAGAAAAGTTGGGAGAGAGAAAAAAGGTAATCGATTAGTTTTGATAAGTACTCACAATATATTATGTTTATTTGTTCAAAAAACTAAAGATCGATTGAAGAGTTTTTTAGGTATTCAGAAAACTAACATTGTTAATAGTTAATTAGTACAAAATGTGTCAAATGAGGGAAATATGCGAGGATACAATTTTGTTTTCATTAAACCCACAGCCATCACAATTTAAAACTAAAGCAGTAACTTGTTAGTTTGCATTGTATACTTAAAATCTATTCTTAGTAAACCAATAAAATATAACATCATTCTCACCTGGAGATCTGGTACATTTTTTACTTCTTCGGAGAAATTCCTTCGCTCCTTGCTCAAATAAGCTGCTGAGCTGTGATTCATGGTGTGGTTGCCATTGATTTGAGAACCATTAATATCCTTATCATGAGCCGAATGAGACATATTTCCAAACCGGAAGCTGAATTTGCGTTTGGGACTATGTGTAGGAGCATTTTGATCAACAAGATCTGTCATAGAGCGAGAACTTATTTCATTGGCAATCTCAATTGCTTGATTCAATATCTTTTCGTCCTTAACTGAGATTGGTTTTACGGTGGTAACTTTTTTTTTGGATTTGTAGCTGGTACCTATAAAAAAAAGTAATTAAAATTGTGTTGTATAATATTTGTATGCAATGATAAAACACTTACTTGGATGCATATTATTGGGTGCTGAATTTTTTCGACTCAGCTTAGATTGAAGCTCAGTAATTTCATTCCGTTTGTTTACATTCTCAAAATCAGGTGATAAAGGAGCTCCCGGGGTCGATTTAGATGCTGCCGTCATTGATTTAAACATAAAGTCCATTTCATCTAGTAAAGATGGTCCAAAATCAAATACTTTATCGCCATGTACTTCGTCATCTGATATTTCGTGATACTCGTGAGAATCTTGTTCTCCCCACAATTTCTTCTCAGCCTCTGTTGGCCCAGATTTTTCAGCCAAATTTACGAAGTTTTCAGTGATAGTAAAAGGTTGAGTTTGATGAGTAAGAAGTTGGTGATCATTAGAATGGAAAGAATTTTCTGCGTGTGCAAACGGATTTGATTCGTTGAAGATTTTAGTCTTAGATTCAACGTTTAAATCTAATTGCACTTGATTCGGGTGACGAAAGTCAAAAGACATGTTATCATTTAAGGGACCATGAGCTCCTTCTGTACTCAGTATTAAATTGGTGGCATCTGAGAAATAACCACTTGCAGTTTGGGTGGAGTTTGGGCTTGTTGGAGTTGGTGGCAACAAGGGAGTTTCTAAGTCTTCTGATGGTTTGTATGGAGTCACCACTTGTCTTGGTAACTGATTATAACTTGTAGGGTTGGATAAAAATGCAATATCTCCAAAATAGGCGCCATCAAGTCCTACATGTCCGGTGTGCTTTAAATCGTTTTGTGGGCTTGAAATCATCTCAGTTTTAAGTTTTCTTTTGCTGCATCTGTCGAGAGTTCTTACAAAACTGTCTCGATTAGTTGATGATGGTAAAAAGTCCAAATGAGCTACAGTGTTGGCTGGATTGAAGAGTCCAGTTTTGCCAGATGTTAATACACCGCGCCAGTAGGCAGAATTTGTAGATTTATCTAGAACAGTGATAATATCACCTTGTCGATACGCAAGGTAGTCTTTCTTCGCTTCATTGAACATCATAACGGCTTTGAGCTGTTCTGGTTTTTGTTCCGGCAACAACTGATAAATTTCGTTAAACTTGGGACGCTTCAATGGATCATGCTGCCAACATTTTAACATTAACGTGTAGTAGTCTTTAGGACAGCACTCTGGTTGCTCTAATCTTTGAAAATTCGGTTTATCTATTGCTTCAAGAATTTGATGACCTGTCATTGCAGCCCAAGGTTGAAATCCATACGAGAACATTTCCCACAAACAAACAGCAAAAGCCCAGACATCGGAAGCATTTGTGAATTTCAGGAAATTTATGCACTCGGGAGAGCACCATGCAATCGGAAGCTTGAGATTCACGTTAAAGTTGGTTTTATAGTAGTCTTTTCCTACTCCTAAAGCTCTGGACAGTCCAAAGTCAGATATTTTAATTTTGTGTTTATTGAATACTAGAATATTTCTAGCAGCCAAATCTCTATGAATAAGCCTTTTGTTTTCCAAATACATCATCCCATTGCAAATCTGAACAGCAAAATCACACAGAGTGGGGACGGTGAGAAAGCTTACTCTCAAGTCCGAATCTTTAAGACATTCTAAAAGAGAGCGAAGGTGAGCTAGTTCTGTGACCAACATTAGAGATTCAGTGTCCAGCACAACTCCATAAAGGCGAACAATATTTTCATGTTCAATACTATGCATGATTGCTGCTTCTTTTAAAAATTCCATCGGATTCGTTTGCATGCGTTCACGACACAAACACTTGATTGCAACTTGAATTCGTTCATTTCCATTTGTCCAAACACCTTGTTGAACGATTCCAAATTCGCCCACACCTAACTGTTTATTTACACAAATTGATTCAACAGGAATTATGTGCCTATTATTAGGGATCTTATTTGGCGAGTTGGGTGCTTTTAGTAATACTTCTGAGACACCACTACTTGTGCAGAAGGGTTCATCACGTCTTTGAGTGGCTAACAATCGTTTTATTTTATTCAAGTAGCTGTGTGGATAATATTTATCATAAAATTTTCGAAGGCGCCTCATTTCCGGTCGTGACATTCCCATAATTTTAAAGTCTTCATCTGTTGCATACTTGAGCTGATGCACTGCAGTGATTTTCAACTCATTTCTAAAATTAGAACAAAAATTTGGTTACAATGTTCAAAACAACAAAAAAAATAGGGCTGAATGGGAAATTACTTGATGGAATTATAATATTGTTGTAGCTCCGATTCCACCAAAAATTCATATAGATCGATAGCTTTATGCTCCATCGTTGATGAATACATCATTCTCAATTAGCACTTGAGTCACTAAATGGTCTAATAAATCAATGCAAAGTGCAGATAAATTTCAAAGAAATCTGAGACCAGCATTGAATTTTATGAAAATTCACTTTTTTGGAACAACTAACTTAAAATCATGAAACTAGAAAGCATAAGTTCTAGTTTATTAACTAATTCACTGACTTAAACATTGGTTTTAGACATGAAAACCACTAAAATATATAATTGCTAATTTTCATGAAAAATGTAGAGAAACACTGGATTTTATGTCATTAAGGCTGTCCATAAAAAGATTATAAGAATTAAATGTAGATGGCATTCTCTGTATTTGTATATTTTTAATTTTTAACAATACGATAATATTACACGGAATAATATAGATCATTTTATATTGAACAGTATTTTATTTTAAATATTGAGAGTGAATATCTTTTATTCATCCAATTTTTCGAAGTCAGAGTTCTCCAAATTATCCACTAAAAACATAAAACATATTTTTTTAACTCCTGGAAAAAAAACGTAAACAAAATAGTCCAGAGACCCAAACTGTACTTTACTTTTGCGTCAGAATTATACTTATTTTCTTCAGTACAATTAAAAAAGGTAAATATTGTTGTTAATTCAAAGTCTAATTAAAAATAATATGGATTTTAGGAGTAGCAAGTGATGGCACCACCAGCAGATTTAAAAAGCAAAGATGCAGCAAGTCCATTTAGTCAGATTCAGAAATCGCAAGAAATTCGTTCATCTATTCAAAAGATTTCACATCTACTAAACACTGGTCTTTCTGCTGATACTCTGGACATCTGTATACAATTGTGTGAAGCAGGAATAAACCCACAAGCTTTAGCAGACATTATTCAACAGATCCGAAATGAAATTCAAAGAACTAATCAGTGAAGCATAATTTTAATTGAAAATCTCATTTTTTTTTTTTATAAAAGAAACAAATTTTATTACTAAACACACTCCAATTTTTTAGATCTTACACTAAGTTTGGGCTGATAGATACCTAATTTTCTGAAAGAAGAAGGATAGATCAATATGATTTAAGAGAACTTCTTGAACTATTCTTAACAATAATTAACTTGTATAAAGTCTCAATAAAGTTTTCTACCTAATTATTTGAAAAAAATTAACTCTTTAAGACAGATCAGAATTATGAAAACACCTAATTGTAAGGTTCGGCGGATTGGTGAGTTGTAAGGACTTTTAGACATCACGTTACATAATGAATTTGTGCAACAAGTAGAGCAAGCATACAATTTGGTTCTTTCTCCAATCACGATACATCCGGATTTACAAGCTGGAAAAAAAATTAAATGTACAGGGTTTTAAAAGTTCCTAAGAAATTGTTACTTTTTGTGCAGTTCCTTTGCAGAGTCCATAATTTTTTTTCTGTAGTATTGTGTTCTGTGCTTGTGGTGTAGCTAAACCTTGTAACTATGCAAAAAGTCTCGTCAATGTCTAAAATATTCTCAAAGTTATTTAAGACCCAAAGATGCTACTTAATGAATTTTACCGCATTTTTTGGTGAAATTGTTGGTTTTATTAATATTTTCACAGAACCCAACATGATCCTCTAGATCATCTGAAATGAGGTAATGTGTGACCATCAACAAGATAAATATTTATTCACCTCACCTTTAGGTGCATGCATTGTAGAGCAACTGTGACAATAAAGATCATTCCTGACTTCTGTTGCTTCTTTGGTTTTATGCTTTTGTTGCTCTATCTTGGTACCTTGAGCTGAAAAATATAATTAGGTAAACTAGTTGATCCCAAAAAAGTTTTTGATCGAAATACCAAAAACTAAAAGATGAAGAATTAAGAAAATAAAAGCTCCATATTGGCACATTTTTAAAGAACTCGTCTTAGAATTTATCTTTTAATACACAAACATCGAATTTGATATGGACTTTTTTCATGAAAGTTTTGACACTATCTTTTGTGAAAATTCCATGAGACTAATCTGCGCAAGTGCAAAGATAAAGATAACTCCTTTTGAAATATTTCTTTTAATATATACCTATAGACTTTTTAACACTTTTTTCTAATATTTTTGATAGTAAAGATATAATTGATAAGGAAAATAAAATTGGAAAACTACTTTTCTCAACAATGAATTTTTATTTCTATTTTAAGTTTTTTTCTTCAAAGTTTTTAGATTTGATTAATAAATATATCTATGTACATAAATTATCAAACTAAACTAAGTGCTTAGACTAGCCCATTTTATTACAGGTTTTGAGAGCAATTCTTTTCTAGGCATTTGATCTAATATCAAAGTTTGCTCTCTAACAAACTTCACTAGTTTCTCTAATTTGAGGTAGTCGTTGCATTCCATCCCAAAAAATCTTCTCCAAAGAGCACTAGCCAACACTTTGTCATCCATCATTAAACCTTCATCGTATGTTATTAAAGTTGCTTGAAACTGTTCTGATAACATAGCAATTTGAGCTCGAGTGTTTGAAGGGTTGTCTGCACCAAGTTTTTTAGCTCTTTGCGAAGCATCAGCCCACATTGCCTCTACTATACAATTTCTTAAGAATCTCCCATCCTGACCACTGTCAGATCCTTCATTCATTACTCGAACTAGCAACATCCAGACGTGTAACTCCGTGACAAGGAACCAACTATTAAATGTGTCTGGCAAATTAAACTCATTAAAGAACTCAAAATAATTGATGGTATCGGCAACTTCCTCATAAAGTCTAATGCTTGTCACTCGTAAACGCTAAAATTATATTTTTAAGTAACAGAATCTGTTGATAAATAAAAATATCCATACATTCTTGGAACTAGATCCAAATCCAGCTTTCTTGAGTATTCTCTTCAATATTCCGTTTTCTTGTTCAATAGTTGCAGATGCAGCATAATTTGCAGAGCTAACAAATTGTACTTGCGGTACAATATTTAACAAAGTTTGCTGGTACTTAACAAGGTTGATTAGTCCTGAACCTCGTCTGGTTAATCCATTTAGGGAAGGTAATATTTTGGTCTAAAAATAAAATATATTTTTCAATCGTTAGTGGCTGTTATTCTGAATAAAGATACTAACATAAAGGTGTGGTCTAATAATATTAATCATCTCAAGTCTTTCTTAAATCCTTTAAACTTTGTAATTCTGTAAATATTTTGAAGTTTGATTACGCAAATGTTGTTTATTATTTCTAAAGTACCTACAAAATAAAGAGAAAGATCAATGGATTGTACATTTAAATATGTTTGACATAATTATCTGCAGATTTCCGCTAATATAAATTATTGATGAAAACACAACAGAAATTTCTTTTTACATTCAAGAATTCTTTGTGTCAATGTTTCTGGCAGGGACTTCTTGTTGCTTTTGACATAAACGCATTCACATGTATAAATATAATCTTTACTTTCTTAGAAAGGTACTTTATTTATATATGATATGTGTTTGTATTAATTGTGGCATGGTAAATATTTTGGTTAAATACTTATTAACCCAATTAAACAATGGATACCTGGAAAAAACCAAAGCAAAAGTGGAGAGATGTTAAGGAAAAAAAACGCCAACGCAAACATGTTGTAATGCTAGTGGAGAAAGCAAAGGAAGAAGAGTTGAAATTGCAAATAGATGAGATTGCTAAGCAGGAAGCAGCTGAAGCTGAAGCTGGTCCCGTAGTGAATCCGTCAACAATAAGCATGGCTGTACCTGGAAGTATTCTTGAGAATGCCCAATCAGCAGAGCTGAGAACTTATTTGGCGGGTCAGATTGCCAGAGCTGCGTGTATTTACAATGTGGATGAAATTGTGGTATTTGATGATAATGCATCTGGTAACTTGTCCAACACTAAAATGAGTAACATTGGTATGTCTTTTAATAACTCTCAATGACATTTCAATTCAATATTATGTATTTTAGAAACAGCTGAAGGAGTTCAAACTGCTCGTCCATGTTGTGTGCAATTCGCTCGAATTCTACAATATCTTGAGTGTCCACAGTATCTTCGAAAATTCTTTTTCCCAATCCACAACGATCTCAAGTTTTCTGGTCTTTTAAATCCACTCGATTCACAACATCACCTTCGACTCCAAAGCGCGTTCATGTATCGAGAAGGAATTGTAAGCGAAAAAAAGCATAAAAAAGGATCTTTCGTTAATATTGGCTTACCGAATGACATTCTTGTTGATAAACAACTTTCTGTAGGATTAAGAGTAACCGTTAAACTAGATTCGATTGCTGCAGAAACTAAAACCAAGAAGCTTAGAGGAAAAATTGTTCCACCTTCAGAGCCAAGACGTTCTACTGGTATCTACTGGGGATACAATGTTCGAATTGCTAGCTCAATTTCACAAGTCTTTTCGCAATCACCTTATTCAGATGGATATGATGTAACTGTTGGAACAAGTGATAAAGGCCAAGGAATCCATGAAGTGGGAACTAAAACTTTGGAGTATAATCACCTGTTGATTGTCTTTGGTGGTTTGTTCGGGTTAGAGAATGCTCTAGAAAATGACGATGCTTTAAATGTTGACGACCCAAGTCTACTATTTGATCATTACTTCAATGTTGTTCCTAGACAAGGTCAGTTTTGATCATTTTTATAGAATTTATATCTTATATTGCTTTTAAAATTAATTAATAGGATCCCGTACAGTGCGCACCGAGGAAGCTATTTTAATAACATTGGCAGCTCTTTCTGAAAAAATTAAGCCTGCAAATGTAGCCAGAGAGTTCACTTACAAAGAAGCTATTCCACAAAGTGAAGATACTGGCTTTAAGAATTTCCCACCAAAAAAGGAAAAGAAAAGGAAGCGAGAAAATGAAGAAAATAATTTGTCTGCTAAGAAAATGTTAGTTGAAGATGAACCTGTTGAATTTAATGATGATATTTTTAATGATTCAAAAGATCAAGATATGGATCGATTTGATTAATAGCCATAAAAATGTTACATTTGAATTTAACCATAATAAATTAAAAAAAAAAATTTCTCTGATTAATCTGATATTCTGATATTTGATCTATCAATCAACGTCAATATTTCTAAATATTTTAGTACGAGGTTAAATACTTATTTTCCTCAATAAGGAGTTACTTGGATTGTATCTCTAGATAATGGATGTATTGTCGCCCCAGCTGATTTGGATTGAGAATCGTTGTTATCGAGTGAATAATCAAAAAGCAGTTGAAGCAGAAAATCCTCCTCAAAGAGAAGAATATATCGAAGACAGTAAAATACAATTATAAAAATGCATTTAACTTATTCTATGAATCACTTTTTTTTATAAAGATATGTATGATGAAGACGAAAACGAAAACGAAGACGAGTCTTTGGAAATTGAGACACTGCCTGATGGTAGAACATTCAGAGCGACTCTAAGTGTACCTGTATCATTTTACTCTCGCATTATTGGGCAGAAGGGTCTTACAAAAATGAAAATCGAGAAAAAAACTGGAGCAAGTATCTTTGTTCCAAGAATGGGCACATTAGGAGACATCTTAGTTTCTTCGAGTATTAAGAAAAATGTTGCAAAAGCTGCAAGAAGAATCAATTTGATCTGTATTGAAGCTAGGAAAAATGTTGATTGTTCTCACTTTTGCAGTATTTCTTTTGCAAACCAGGAAATTAAATCAAACTTTGAAAAGTTTAAGGTAAATATCTTCTTTACAAATTATTCTCTAAATGCATTATAATTTCATGTTCGTACATTTTTTGGACTTTTTCAGAATGAAATTTTGGCTGATCCACAAAATGAAGATGTTAATTCTATTTTCATTAATCCAAACCGACTTCATCTTTCAATGGCTGTGTTTCCTTTGCTAGATGAAAAAGAGCGCAACAAAGCCATTTTACTTTTCCAAGATTGCAAAAAATTAATTTTAGCTCCACTTCTTGAAGAAATTAATGGTGAACTGAAGCTGGACCTTATTGGAGTGGACTGCATGGACGAAGACCACTCCAAAGCACATGTTTTATTCGCTCAAGTTCAAAATAAAAATCTTCAAGAGATGGCCAATAGGTTCTCTGAAGTATTTGCTAAAGAAGGTAAGAAATTTAAAAACTTTTTTTAAATTGTTTATTAAATGATTTATTTGTTTAAAGGATTTCATCCCAGAACTCATAGAGATGTTGTTAAGCTGCATGTGACCTTAATGAACACAAGATATCGGCCAAAAACAGCGGAAAATATGGGAAAGAAATATCACAAAAGAGTTCCATTTGATGCCACAAAAATTGTAGAGACGTATAAGAATTTCAATTTCGGCTCTGTCATAGTTTCTGAGATTCACCTCTCAGAGATGCAAACAGAATCATGCGATGGCTATTATGGATCTCTTAGCGTTTTGAAGTTTCGAATATTCTTTGAAGAGTTTAATTAAATAAAAAAAAAAATACAAAAATATTACGTTTTTTGTGTTTACTTTTTTCGACTTTTTTATAGGTATTTTTGAGACTAAACGAAAAGGAGATGAAAAGTCTTTAAAAATTATAGCAAAATAAACTCAGCCCTACAGCAAAGTGACTAAAACAATCAAACAAAAACTAGTAAATTGTTGCTCGTATTTGGAACAGCAGAAACATCAATTAGTGGACACGCGAAGACGCTAAGAGCTCGTTGATAAAAGAGAACTTTAATTTTTAGTTTCGACTGGTGAATACCACCAGTCTAAGAAGGACTTAGTCCAGTGAAATTTGAGAATAAAGATACCCAAAAAAAGTGCAGAATGAATGAGATCAATCAATTGGGTGAAAACTCATATTATGAAGGATCAAGAGTGTTCGGTCCGTTGGCAGAGAAATGTGGATTATCAGTAGACCTGGTGAGCAAGAGGCTTTGAAAATATATTAGTCAAAAATAAGTGATTTGAAATGCGCCATATTTCAATCAAAAAATGAACAGAAGACACCCAAAAAACCAAATTTTGTCAAACAAATGGTTAATTCATGCGATTCAAGATATCTAGTGTTTGCAAGGTCGCTTCATTGACTTTTCTAAATAGCTAAACAAATGTGATTTTATTTCCAGACTACACTTGTTTCGTATTTTTGAATGTTATTTTGTCAAATTAATCGCCAATTGCATCAAACACCTAATTAGTGAATATGTGAATCAATGTTTCCGTCGATTATATGTGATCCTATAGCCAATCAAACAGGCAAAATTAGGCAACCATGATTTATGGATTATTTCTATTTACAAACAAGTTTTTTGTGCTCTTTTAAAATTGGGAAGATTTGTTATGAAATTAACATTGTGACTAATTAAGTCCAATGAGTTGAAATGTTTCTTGGATTCTAATGAAATGTAAATGTTATTTATAACCAACCGATTGATATATATATATTTAAATCTATAAGATCTTTTCCCCTGTTTAATTAACATTTAAAGATTAATTAAGATTTTTTGAAAAAAATTTACTCGCCCTGCATTCTTGCTTTATTGTGCTGCTCGAAATTGTAGATTCAATAGTATGTTCAATGATGTCATCTTGGTTGTTGTTGCTGGAAAACCAACATTCTATAGTTCGAAGAAAGTACAATTTTTAGTCTAGAATTTTTTTTGAAAATGATCGAAAATAATCAATGCAATAGCTAGGTAGTGCATATTTTTTGTTTACTCGCTGAAAGTTTAACGCGCTCATCGCTAAAGTGCTTTTCCCAACAAAACAAAAAAAAACTCATACTGCGAAATTAATGAACAAATCAATTTGGCTTTTGAACGAGAAAAGATTTTTCGATTACAGCTAGGTATAATTAAATATTTTATAGCCAACAAAGCCCTGAAATACCGAAGTTATTCTAAATTGAATGGAAATTAACATCAAGACTGCTAAAAATAGCTGAATCAACTGTAATAAAAGCGTCATCGCTGCTTGCACAAATTAATCATAATGAAATTGCTTAAAGATACAGAAGACAATCAAATCTTCTACACAGAAAAAAGAAACGCTGATCGCGTTTTGAATTGATATAATTGAAGGAATGGATATATAGTGAATCAAATTAATTGAATGATCGTTGATGCAAGTTTGATATACTTTCTAGCTTTTAAGGTTTTATTTGAATTTTATTGGTCATGATATTTGAGGGTCAAGTGAAGATTATGCCAGAATTAGTACTCGTTTTTATTTTAGAATTATTCATATTAGAGATTTCTAGTATCCAAGCATAGTTAGTTCGTGCATGTGTAGGAGACATTTCCAAAATTAATGTTTTAAATTTTAATACTTTTAATATCTCAAATCTTATGAATTTCATTTCT
The DNA here is from genome assembly GCA_038502155.1 of Parochlus steinenii. Taxonomy (NCBI): domain Eukaryota; kingdom Metazoa; phylum Arthropoda; class Insecta; order Diptera; family Chironomidae; genus Parochlus; species Parochlus steinenii. Next base: position 790,935 of record JAXCIN010000023.1, on the reverse strand, counting down.
TTATTTCAAAATTTTCCTTAATTATTTTCTTTATAAATCAATAAGAGATCGCTACACACTGTGAAGTGTAAGTCGTAAAATCGTATGAATTTACTTAAGTATAAGTTCATTTTTCGCTAAAAACCACACAAACAAATATATTACTTATTAAAATAATCTTTGAATTTTCAAAATCTCAACATTTTTAGTGTTTTTCTCAAAATACCTTGCAAAAACATTGAAAAAATTAAAATGCGTGGTATTCTAACAAAGTGGTTTCAATCATAATGTTGTAATGTTTGCTTTTTAGTATTCATGCTGAAGGTCTTTCAATACAAAGATATAGTAGAAAACTGGCGAACTGTGAACATTTTCAACTGCTGGTGTGACCAGTCTATTTTTAATCAACCCGAAACAGAATCAAAATTACTTAAAAATGACAAACAAACAAAAAAATTAGTTTAAAATGTGTCAATTCACTTTTTTTACAGACTGTTTTTGTTGAAGAAGCCACTTAATTAGTTGCACAGTTGATTAAACACACAAACTTATAAACTACACTTAACCTACTGTTTGGATGAAATTTATTCCCGACTTTTAAATAAGTATTTGTTTACGGAATTGTTTTAGCGTGTACCTTTTAGCTGATAATGTTTTGCGGTTAATAAATCCATCAAACAATAAGACAAATAATTAATCAGACCCAAAGACTAAACATCGTTAAAAACTAGTTTAAGATACAGTTGATTAAAAAATTAATGGTATCGATGAATATTATTGCTTCTTAACGATCGAATAAAATAAATATTTATAAATTATTAAATGAATTAATGTATTTATTTATTTAAAGGTTTTATTGGGCCTTACAACCAAAGAAAAGGTTTTTTAAAGGCGCGGAAAAGTTATTTTTACAATGTATCTTAACCTATTTTTTATTTGTTACATATGTCGAAATGAATTAATTAGATTAGCAATTTATTTAATGATGATCAGACATAATATTATGTTAAAAAACAATGTTCTAAAAAAAATATTGTAGTTCTATAGAAAAACTATTTTGTTAAATATTTCAGTTTGGACAATAAAAGTTTCTTGACTGCTGAGATTTAAATTGTATACAGAGTGAAAATATAATTTCCATGATGCATATAATAATAAAGTAGAAATTGTTATTACTTTGTTAACCCACATTTTTCGCTCGATCAGCTGATTGTTTCAGCAACAAAGCGGCCACTCACGCGATACTTTTAAAAGTTTTGAGATTTTTTTCTTCAAAAATTACAAAAAATTACATCAAAAAATGTGCTAAGTTTCAAGTAAATACGAAAATGCGGAATTAGAGCTAAATGGTTGGTGACTTTTTGTCACTTTGCTGAAGTATTTGAAGATTAATGTTTGGACAACATTTCTTTACATTTTTAAGTTTATCAAATATTGTACGGTATTGGTAAGAACTATTTATGAGCCATTTTATTTTATCTGTGCTACATAAACATTTGCATATTGGCTTACAATTATTTCATCTTTTCAACCAGAAACTAGTAAATCACCTTTTTCAAAAATAGAACACAAAGTTGACGTAAATAAGTTAGGCAGAAAACTAATAAATATCGACGTGTTTTCAAATATAGAAACTACCAAATTTCATTTCAACAAAACAATCCTTATTCATGTAACCAAACCGTCTAAAAAATTAGGTCACCGATATTTGAAAGAAAACTGTTAGATCGATAATAGGAATAAATTATAATTTTTATTTATATTTTTATAATACAGTTTTTATATACAGTAATGAATTAAATTTAGTATTAGTCTTCTATGACTTTAACCTAATATGTACATTGGGTGAGGGGTTATATTTTTGAGAAAATGAGTTTTGATATTGGTTTTGATACATGGTTTGATTGATGTAGAAAAGTGTAAAAACTACATAACATATGTTTTGGGAGAAAAGGTATAATAATAATATTTCTACTTAATAAATAACTTAAAACTAATACTTAACAGTATGATAATCAATATCGTGTATTAATTATAAAATGTACTTATAATTATTTAAGGATTCACATTTTTAAACCCATTTTTCGTGGGAGCCTATGTTTTACTCTGAAGTTAACAATATTTGGAGAAAAATCATCTAAATTTGATATTAAATGGCTATCAGAAAAATTTGATTTATGATAGAACTTGTCAGTTAACTTTTTAATAAATTCATTGATATAAGGAATGTTTGATTTCTCATGAAGGGTTGTAATCTTGGTTGCATAAACCGAATTGAGAACCATTCGAAGGTTTTTATTTTGAATAACTTGAAGCTTTTGAATATGTGTTTTGGCGCAATTTGAGTAGACTGGGCAAGCATAAGTCAAAATTGAACGAATGTAGGCTGTATAAAGAATTTTTTTGGATTCGAAATTAAGGAAACTATGTTTTTTCAGTAGCGGGTAAATAGTTACCATAGCTTTTTTAGATTTTAAAATATTATTTTCAATATTTGATTTAAAAAGTAATTTTTTATCCAAAAAAACCCCTAAATACTTAACTTTCTCACTCCATTCTAGCTGTTCACCATTAAAATTGATTTTAACTAGCTCTTTTTTTGATTCCATGAGTGTAGAGTGAGTAAATAAAATGGCTTCCGTTTTAGATCTATTAAGCTTAATTTTCCATAAATCAAAATAATTTTTGAGTTCAGATAATCCTTCAGTTAAAATTTGGCTTAGTGTATCTAAGCTACGCGGATTTCTGGAAGTTGCTAAGAGAGCTGAATCATCAGCATACAATGCAATTTTACAGTTTTTGGGTTTTGGGACATCATTTATAAAGACGTTGAATAAGTGGGGGGAAAGTAATGAGCCCTGTGGGACGCCTGCTGGTATTTCATAAAAGTCGGACATTGAATCATAAACCTGGACGAATGATTTTCGATTTAACAAAAATGATTGGATGATTTTAATCATAAAAATAGGATAATTATATTTTAAAAGCTTGTGCAAGATTGCATGATGCCAGGCTGAGTCAAAAGCTTTTTCTATATCTAGCAAAACCATTCCTGTTGACCGATCTTTGTTAAAACTAAGCGAAACAGATTTAGTGATTCTTAAAATTTGATGAGTTGTAGAATGTTGCGATCTAAATCCAAATTGTTGGGGAATGAAAACATCATTTAAAGACTCGTGCTGTTGCAAAAAATTCAAAACAATTTTTTCTAAAAGCTTTCCAATGTTTGACAAAAGTGTTATAGGACGATAATGAGACGGAATTCTAAGATCTTTGTTAGGTTTGGGTATCGCAATAACTTTGCCAATTTTCCACGTCAATGGAAAATATCCCAGTTTTAAGCAAGCATTGAAAATATTTTTAAGAAAATTAATTGCTGTCATTGGAAGATTTTTTAAAACTGTGTTTGAAATATTATCTAGACCGTTTGCTTTCTTAGATTTTAGTTTCTTTATCATTTCAAGAATAACCTCAGAAGAAACTTGTTGATCTTCTGGAAAATCTATAGAAGAATCATTTATAGTTTTAATTGAATCATCAACCTTTCCTTGTTCCGGTGAGTTTAAATTGGATGTTAATAAATGTGAACTCTGAAATGATGTTGCTAGATAAGAGGCCTTTTGTGTATCTGAAAACGCAATTTCGTTATTTACATTAATTAACGGCGGTAAATGAAATTTCTTGTTTTTAATTGCTTTAGTTAAACCGTACATTGAATTATCCTTATGATCTAGCTTTTCAATTTTGTTGTTAAATTCATTTTGATTAAATTCCGTAGTTTTAAGTTTGATCAATCTATTAAGTTCATTTACTTTAGATTTATATGTAAGATTTCCAGTTCTTTTATAAAGCCTACGATTCGAATTCCTATTTTGGCACAAAATTTCAATTTCAGGAGAATGAGAAAATCTGAAATAATAAGGATTTTTCAATGGAATATTTTTGTTAGATGAAAGGTTGATAACATTTAAAAATAATTCAATTGACTCATCAATTTGTCCAGTTGAGTCGAGAGCAATAGGCTCATCACTTTCCAAACCCTGCCCAACATCTTCTCTAAATTTTTTCCAATTTGATTTTTCGAAATTGTATATTTTAGTTATAGTTTCCTTCGGAGTAAAATTAATATCAAAAACTAGTGGTAGATGGTCAGAAGAGAGATCATTCACAACATCCGGATGTGCAACATAATCGAAGTTTTTAGATATCCCAAAGTCTACAATTGAAGGCTCACCTCTGCATGGATACAATGTTGGTTCATTTGGCGAGTGAATTTTAAAAGAGTGATGTTGGATGAGATTATAAAGCTCAGTACCCCGTTTATCTTGTTTATGGCTATTCCAAGCAAAATGCTTGGAATTCCAGTCACCCGAATAAAACACTGGACCAGAAGTTGATAATAAATCATTAATATCCTGCTTAAAATAGTTGATATTTATTGCCGGCGGACAATAAATAGAACCGATTTTGAAATTATAAGAATTGCCCTCAATTTCTACAAAAACTGCTTCAATACCTTTAAAAGTTCTCAATTGAATTGCTTTGTGTTTAATTGATGGATGAACCAATATTACAACACCTCCATGAGGATTCGAAGTTGTGTCTGACACTCTATCATTTCGATAAATTTTAAAATTTCTGAATTTTAACATGAATTTAGGATTTAGCCAACTTTCTTGAATATTTATTATTTTAATGTTATGCTTTTCAACAAAGTGAGTCAATTCTGGTAATTTTGGAGCAATCGATTGACTATTCCAGCTTAAAACTTTAATTTTAGAGATTGAAGACATTTTTAATTCATTACATATTGCAACAAAAATCCCATTCGGGTTTTGTGGCAGTTGGTGGATTTTAAATCTTTAATAAGCTCCTTGAATAAATTAATTGTTACATCAATTTCTGGAATTGAGTTGAAATCATTCTTACAATCAAAGAAATTCTTGCTTGATTTATTTTCTTCCACTTGAGAAACATGATTTGGTGGATTTAGCCGTTGGTGAGGTTTTTGAGTATCCATATTTGGGAATTCTTTGAAATTAAAGTTAAAAGCACTAGGTTTGGATTTATTTTGGGTTGAATTTGCCCATGGAGCAGGAGTGCTCTCAAAGTACCTCACTTCCGGTTTCTTAATCTTAAATTTAACAATTTTTTCCTTATAATTTAGAAAAGCCTTACATTTTTTGTGGTTGGCAGCATGGTCTCCGTTGCAGTTTACACACTTCGCAGTTCCTTCGACAGTTGTCCTTGCACATTTCCCAGGCGCGTGTTGGCTCGTACATTTAACACATCGGTATTCTCGTCCACAATTCCTCGCTGAGTGGCCGTAAAGTTGGCAATTACGACATTGAGTCAACTGCTTCTTCGATTTGTTGAATCTTTCCCATCTTATTATCAGACTGTCAATTACACTATGCTGTTGTTTCAAAGCGAAAATGTTTATTTTATCTTTCGTAAAATGGACGAGATAAGATGGATTTTGTGGATTTTTGCTGAGAAAGGTGACGCGTTCAGCTGGCACTTTTAACTCTCTCAGTCTGGCCAAGAGTTCGTCGGGTCCAATCATAAAATGTCCTTTTAGCACGTAAATGTTATTTTTGTCATTTGGCTCGGTGAAAGTGTAAAAGTTGATTTTTTCATTTTTGCCTTCATGATTGCTATTTTTCAACTCGGTAATCATTTTCATTTTGTCCTCATTGTCTTTGCATGTGATCAACACTTTATTGTCCATTGTTTTTTTCAAGCGATAATTAATGAGTTTGAGTGAGTCAATAATTACCTTAACAGTCTGGATTGTTAGATTTGGTGTTATTTCGATTATAATCGGCTTTGGTTTTTTGGATGTTTCTTGATTGTAGTGATTTTTGGCAATCTTCGATGGAATCGTTGTTTCAGAGGCAGTAGACATGTCATCATCTCCATCACTCATATCAGTGAGATTATCATAAGCATTTTGAGTTTTTGGGAAACTTGGGTTGAGAACAGATTTTTTTGGTCGACCTCTCTTTTTGGGATGAGGCTCTTTAAATCCATCAGGATCTTGAGAAGACGAAGTTGAGGGATTGTTTTTGGTCATGATGACCGGCACTGGGCTCGCAAGCCTTTTATTTTTCACTTTTATATCTATTTACAGTAAATTTCACTTTTTATTTTTATAGAAATTTTTAATTGCTTTTTAACAACAATTAACAATTGTTCTCGCAGCAAAATAAAATGCGACTGATCAGCTCGGTAGTTGAAATGGAACTCCTAGATCGATAATAACAAGTTTCTTAAACTCATACAATATCGATTCTTTGCTTCTACTTATAAAATCTATTTAATTTACTAAACTTACTTGCTTTTAAATTGATTGAATTGTTAATAGAATAGAATACATCGTCACATGTAAATTGAACTATTTGATAAGATATTGCTCCAATTACAGTATATTTCAAAATACTTAATGCAAGTCAAAAAATTTACTCAAGAAAAAAAATTTCCAAATTCAATTAAAATTAGTATAAATTTGACTAACGCAAAAATTTGTTGCGCGTCCAAAAATAAAAGATTTTCGTTCACAAAAATCAAAATGTTATTTTCTCAAACAACTAATTATTATAATTTGAGAGTTTATCAGTTAGAGTTTTTTTTTTCGTTGATATAAGTGCAATCAGTGAGATTGATAATATTTAAGCCCAGGGCTTTTTAAATAAAATAATTTTTTTTAATTTTTAAAATTTTCAAAATTTTATGGATGATATTAATTTTTCTTGTAAAATGACTATGGGTCAATAAATATTTCTTATCTTTTTAGACGATCAGACCACTTTTGCGCATTATAAATGCCTATCAGTTAAACTGATCATAAAAAATGCCAACACGATCCACTTGTACTTTTGTTCATTTTATAATTGCTCAAAATGTTGATAAATACAACAAAAACTAGTTGTGCACCTTGTGAGCTGAACAGGACTTCTCCGCTAGCATGGAATGGTGTTTTCATTAAAAAATGTTTCGATGTGCTATCTCTAGTCGTTCTAAAAGTTGTCTGGTACCCCCAGATGACTTCCAGCAGGTAGTGGAACAAACATGCAATTCTGACAGAACTTATAATTTCAAACATTTTTTCTGAAGAGACCGAAGTGCTATATCTAGTCGTTCTCGAGTTCTGGAGCTGAGAGTAAGCGTTACCAGACTGATCCTCCAAAAACTCAATTTTTCTAATTTTCTGGACGAATCATGAGATTCTAAGACTTTTTCAAAAAAATGTTGTCTGGTACCACCAGATGACCCTTAGATGACTCCTATCTGGTAATGGACCAAAAATCGATGCACTTCCTGACTTAATTTATCATCCTCCGCATTTTTTCTGAAAAAACCACAGCTGTATCTCTAGTTTTTCGAAATAAAAGTTTTTTTTGTATGAAAACCCCGACTTTGCGTCACGGAAGTGGTTCTGGTGAACTACCCGGTGGAGTCATCATCACCAAAAATATCAGGTGCACGATGGGAAGAGATACCAAGTCGATTGGCATCAAAAAATCCGGAATCGGTTCGGTGGGAGGTCAGATCGAGCGTTTACAGTAATACACCGGAAATTCCACCGGACATCCGGCCCTTAGTTTTTCGCATTGCACGGGTCAGGAGTTCAAAATTTTCAAAATTTATTTTTACAGAAATTTTCTTCAACTCAATACCGACAAAAAAAATACTGGATATTTTTGAGATTTGTTTACGGGGAAGTCAGGAAAAATCAGATAAGATTGAAAAACCCTGAAAATGCTGGGACGAAAACAATACAATACGCTTTTTGCGGAGAAGTAAATATTAATAACCGGTTTGTACACATCAAGTAAAGCAAATTTGAGTCATTTATGCGGCTACTAAAATTATTTACATAGAATAATATTTTATACACATTAACTATTTCAAATATTAACCTAAATTTAAGAATGAAATTTGTGAAATTTTACCAAAAAACAAAAAATTCTACAGTCAACTTAAATCAAAAATAAAGCACGTTACTATAATTATAATACAGTGTGTAACGAATTCACTTCTGAATCATAGTTCTTTGTTGTTATGTCAAAAGTTCACAAATCCTAGCAGAGAAACACAGCAAACAGTTGAGCTGTTATTTTGTTTATATCACGTGTACTCTCTGTTACTGATATGTTGAAGGACGGAGAACACAACAACATACTTGTTTGCATCTGTTTGTTTTGGCTGCGTTTTTCTTCTTTTTATAGTTGTACTAGACCATTCACAGTTCATGAAGATTAGCTATTGAATGTCAAATTATGTTAAGAAGTTTGATTTATATTTACATAATTAAAGTTCACATTTTACGAAGAAAAAAAAAAACATGACGCCTTGACCACGATTAGAGGCTACCTTGATTAAATTACTATATTTCAAAACACTTGACTTATTTAATTGATTCTATTTCCATTGTAATTAAACATGCAATACAATAATTCGATATTTTTTACAGGTAAATTTCCTGATCACACAGAGTCTAGCATTGTTGCTGGCTTCGGTTTTCCGCTCTTATTTGCATCCTTCGAAGGTTTCTGCAAGCGTTCGCCATGCATTTGGGCTTGTGATAGGGCTCTGCTTCGGATACTTTTGCTTTGGTACGCAAGCATTACATATTGCTGGACTTCCATCGGTATGCTATATAGTGATTAGAACAACTAATCCACAAATTGTGCAACGGTAAGATATCTATTATTATTAAAAGGAAAGTGAATGAACTGTTTGACTTTGAGTGAATTTTTTTTTTTGGTTTTTGTTTTTGTTGACGTTTTAATGATTCTGGTCTGCCTTCATAATGATAAGAGAAAAACGTAAACAGTCAGTTGAACTCAGATATCAACATATTCTTTATTTGGAAAAAGTAATTATTTTATTGTTATCGTGAAGCCACGATTGGATAAACAGAAATTATTTCATTGATGAGGTGTTGTTGCACTTGTATTTGATTCCATGGAACTAGAATTGTTTTTAATTAGAATCAAGATTTGTGCATTTTAACAATACCTCAAGCAACTGTAAGTATGTTTGTATCCATATTTTGATTTAACTGTTATTGGCCGGCAAATTTTTTGTAAAATTTAAACTGTATCAAAAATGTCTCTCATGAATTAAAATATGTCCAATAAATAATTTTAAATGTATTATTTAATGGGCATTCAATATGAAATTGTCCAATTGAAAATGGTTAAAATGTATTTGTTTGTTTACAAAACAATTTCTTAAATTGGCTATTGATCTGTGAAATTTATTAGTTTCTGTGGTGTATGTATTCCCTCATTAAAAATTCAAAACAATCAAAACTTATAGCAGAATTACTCCTTTCTCCACAGAACTGTTTTAGTTGTCGCTCTCGCTTATCTCTCATGCGTCCACTTGCATCGTCAGTACTACGATTCTGGCGCTTACTCGTTGGATATAACTGGTCCTCTTATGATCATCACGCAAAAAGTTACTAGTCTTGCATTCAGCATCCATGACGGATTTGCGCGTGAAACCAAGGAGCTCACCAAAACGCAGCAATATCATGTCGTAAAGAAGGTTCCTTCTCCACTCGAGTACTTTTCTTATGTGCTCAACTTCCAAGGAATCATGGCCGGCCCATTTGTTTTCTATCGAGACTATATTGAGTTTGTTGAAGGACAGCACTTCCTAAAGAGGGCGAATGTCAATGTGAGTTTTGTTTTTTTTTTGAGATTTCAAATTTATTTAACATAAAATCGAAGAACGATATCTGTATTGGACAGTTTCGACGCACTTTTGTAATCAAAATTTGGGACTTACTCCAATAACCTATGGGCTCAATGGAATTGATAAATAGAAATGATTTGCTTTGAAAACTAATTTTATTTATCATATTTTAGGGAAACATGGAGAACAGCAAACAAATCGTACATGAACCATCGCCCGTGAAAGCGGTGATAAAGAAAGTAATTGGCAGCATTCTTTGTGCTTACATTTACATCAAACTGATAACCGTTTATCCACTAAAAAATATGCAAGGTATGCTATACATTTACGAATTATAGAAAACATTCAAAATCATTATTAAAACGTATTCTTCGCATAAAAGTTTTCCGTATTTAAAATATAAAGTGAAGAATAAAACAGCTGAATAACTTTTAAAAAACTGGAGAAAAACTTCGAATTGAATAATTTATTATACCTATTTTTAACATATAAGTAAATAATCTGAAGACCTAGTAAAACATCACAAATCGTAGGTTGTATCGTCATTTGATTTAAGATTGAACAAAACTGAAAAAATTTACTTATACATCAGATGTATCTAATTCATTTTCAATGTTGTAAAATTTTCTCCTGTTTTTCAACATGTCATAATTAATAATACGTTTCAATAATAGAAGTTTACAAATCATTTTTAGCTGATGACGCCTTCATCGAGGACTCAAATTTCCTATACAAGTCGTGGTATATAATGAGTGCCACCACGGCTGCTCGCTTCAAGTATTATTTTGCATGGATGTTCGCCGATGCCATCTGCAACAATTCAGGGTTAGGCTTTAACGGGTATGATATCGATGGGTCTCCAAAATGGGACTTGATATCAAACATTTATGTGATTCCATTTGAGGTGAGTTTTAAAAAATACATTATTTAAAAAATGTATCTATAATTGGAAAATTGCTTGACGTAATTAATTCTAACATGTATGGAAATACCGCTTAGGTGTTTTTAATTTCGCATAAAAATTTTAATAATCAGTTGTGTAAAACAAACCCGAAAAGATTGTAATAAGCGTGCTACTGAAATTTCAAACAGAAATGCAAAAAGTATAAATGTTGAAAGTAAACTCTTCAATTTTAAGCGGCGGAACTTCTATAGGTTCTATGGTGTAACGGTTAGCACTTTGGACTTTGAATCCAACGATTCGGGTTCGAATCCCGATAGAACCTTAAACAATTTTTTTTTGCATTTTTTTGTTTTAAGAGAAAACTGTTCAAGACAAATTAACTGATATTTAATTATTTTTATTCAGCAGAACTATTGATCCATTTAGGTGTAATTCTGGCACAAAGTCATTTTTTTAGTAAATTGCACTGTAGTTTCTAAGCGAACAATTTTTTTTTTTCAAGTTGCTTTATTCATTCCTCAAAGTAATAATGGCGAGGAATTTTCTAACCTTTTACAAATGTTATCTGGCTTTTAATTTAATATTGTATTTACTTAGTTCATTTAAGTTAATGAAAGCCTAGGAAACAATAGCTGTTTTAACAGTTCTAATCAATTTTCGACTTGATTGTTGATTAGGAAATTCTATTTAACATCATCAATTTTGGTTTGATAGCTTTATTCATCTTCCTCAGGAGTAAATATTTTTTTTTATGATAAGATAAATGTGGATGAAAATATCAGCTGAAGCGAAAAAAAAACCCTAAGTTTTATCTTGAAGAGCCTGTGATTACCATAGAATACATATCATGCTTTTCTTTTTTACTACTTTCTTAGAGTATATTGAATGACACTTTGAAAAACTAATTCATGTTAATTTTGGTTCAAAGAGGTACTGTAGCTTCGTTTCCAAAAAATGCAAAAAAGTATCTAGGTTCTATCGGGATTCGAACCCGAATCGTTGGATTCAAAGTCCAAAGTGCTAACCGTTACACCATAGAACCGATTGCAAGTTGGTCCGTTAACTTGGATGAGGTTATTAAGTGACGCTACTTGATTGAGAAAAACCGTTTCAATTTATTCTATACATCAACAAAATAGAACGAAATAACCGGAATGAAATGTTCTAGCTTGCCAACAAATATCTAGCAAGACAGTTCAAGCAAATAATTACACAAATATCTAACAGCATGCAAGAACATACAATTACAAGCAATTTTGCAAAATTCTATATTACATCCTAATTTATTTCTTACTTAGTTAATTAGATATAGAACATAAAGATTCTCATGAATTATCAGAAATGTTAATTTTTCAAATTTATTTATCATTTCAGTTAGGAACAAATTTCCGTGATTGTATAAATAATTGGAACATTGGTACAAATTCCTGGTTGCGTTCAGTTGTCTATGAGCGCGTGCCAAAAAAGTATGGAACAATTTTAACATTTAGTTTAAGTGCAATTTGGCACGGATTTTATCCAGGATATTATTTAACATTTGCGTCCGGCGCTTTGTTTGTGATGGCGGCTAGAAAGGTGAGTTTATTGAATTGATTCTTTAATTTGAGACAAGGTATTTAATTATGATTTTATTTAAATTCTAGTCACGTCGTTACTTCCGACACATTTTCCAGCAATCAGAATTTACGCGCACTTTCTACGATGTCTTAACCTGTCTGGTGACTCGATTATTCATGGGCTACACAACATTCCCCTTTGTTATACTCGGTCTGCACGTAAGTTTTTAATCTAAAGATGGAAATTTAAAATGTAAAAATTTAAAGTTCTATGTTAAAGCTTATGCATCATTTATGACATTTCAGGCCAGTCTTCGTTTGTACCTGAGATTTTTCTTGTGCCTTCATCTAGTCGCTTTGGCCACTATATTCATATTACCAAAAATCATGCGAGGCGAAAAGCGAGCTCCACTAAGCTCTAATGTTGCTTCCACTCGTCCTCTAACGACCAACAATCATAACAATCATACTGAAAACCAACATACCAGTAACTGCAAAGACTTGATATCAACTAATTTAAATGGAGGAGGTCAAGACATCAATCAAGAGATAGATGACGGCAACAATAACAGTTGCAGCTCCAGCAGCTCTAGCGATGATATTGTGGACTCGAAGCAAGCAACCACCGACACTAAGTATTTGCTTAAGGACCTTATTAATAACCAGCGCATCAAGGAGGAAAGCGATAATCTTCAAGCGTTAATAAAAGGAAAAATTGAACATGAAACGCGGAATATTGGCGAAATTTTCGATAAAACTGTAAACGGAATCGTGGAACTGAAGGAAGATTTACTAAGGCTGAGCGATAATAATGAGTTCTATGCAAATAACGCACCCGTTTTGAGAAAGCGAAAGGAGGAAAATGCTTCCAGTGACAAATTCCTGAAAAAAGAGATTGATGCCATTAATGCTGTGGTTCAGCAAGCCAATGTCTTGCCCGCCGTATTGAGTAATGGCCACGCCAAATAGGGCTTTTTTTTAAATACACTGAGAAATTAACCTTAAAAATAAAAATGAAACCTTTCGAGATATTTTTACCATGTATGGCAGACAAGTATAAAAAGCTAATATATATTTGAATAATGAAGAATATTCTAATTCAATTCATTAAAAAATAAGAGAAAAAAGATAGGTTTTAAGCAAAATTTTGTTAAAGGAGGAACAGTCAGTTGAGATGTAAAAATATAATCTAAAAGCTTTCTATTTACTACGAATGAAGATTTTTAAAAGAATATTTACAGAAACTATATTTTATTTCAATTGATTGAAGTTATCGATTATTTTACATTGTCGTACATTAATCGAGAAAAATCGACAGATCCTTTTTGCTCTTCCGTTACCTCTGAATTCAATACATTTTAGAATTATAGCAACATGCAATATGAACTTTTAAATGTTTTAAACTTTGAAAACAATTGAAAATGTTGAAAAATTCTTGTATAAACAAAATTGAAGCTCTTTATTTGTCGGGCTATAGAAGTAAGTTCAATGAAAATTGGAAAGTTCTTTCATAGCCCTGAATTCAAGGAAACGATTTTTGAACAGTCTATTAAGTGCTACTGATTCACGCGATTTTTTTTCTTTCAATGTTGTGGCTTGAAGAATAAATGGAATTCTTTGTTAACAACCACTGAAAGGCCCTAGAAACCTCTAACCCTCTAAAAATTACCTCTCTTCTAAAATGTAATATATTATCGGATAATTTCAAGTTTGTGCACCTAAGCTTTTCAGTGGTCTTCATTATATTTAAATTGTTAATATTGAATAACGGTACTTCAATTTGTTTTTATTTAAAATACTGTATGGTTGAAAATTATGAGCTTTCTAGTAGATTTTTGTTTTTTATTGATTGTGAATTTAACAAAAACCAAAAAATTATTAATGGAATTAATATTAAGGAATTCTTTTTAAAGCTTCCAAATATGACAAGATCTTCTTTTGAAAGAACCCAAAGAGCTTCCTTTCATATTAAATTATTAAAAAATCGCACAAAATTACAGCAAGTATTCAAATCAGAGAGTCCAAAGTATAATCTAAAACGATATACTAATGACAACAGATTTAGTCAATCCTTTCCATTTCACACTCATTCATATATAAATGCACACAATATTTACAAAAAGGATACAATTAACTATAACTCATTTTTTACACTGTTTTTAATTTTCAAATGTTCCACCATAACTGTATCATCTTGTTCTTCCTATTTAAGAACTAATCGATCTATTTGGAATCTATTTGTTTACACGTATATTTCCACCTAACGGCCAAAAATATACAAAATGTTGATGAAAATATTAAACTTGACTAAAACTATGCAAAAACTAAATAAAATTTACAGAACTTTACTAGATTCTACAGCAAACACCCTGAGCTTAAAAATTTACAATATAATGCGACCAACTATTTAATTTTTTTCTCTAAATCAATAAAAATGAATTTAAACCATTATCAAATACTAACCTCCTAATTGATTTTGAAGCCAATTTTTGGTGAAACTGCCCGGAGATGTCTGTTTTTAAATTTCCGGGACATTGTCAAATTGTTTTAATGGAAATTGAAAGCTCAAAGATTTTTGTGTGTTTTGAAAGTGGAAAATATTTTTGACTGAAATTGCAACAGATGAAGGATTTTTTCTTGATTATTAACTATTCTATGGAAAATATAATCAATAAACCTGTAAACAAACCTAAAGCCAACACTCCCCAATCTCCTAAAATTTTATTGATGGTCAAAGACTTATCCTAAAGATTCTAACCAAGTAAAAAATCAAAAATTTTGTATATTTCTTACATAAAAAATTTCAATTTGAATGTTTGAAAACGTTATGGCGAAAAAGGTTGTCGCCATTTAAAAATAATATTTAAAGTTTTCTGTAAACTAATATAATATCTAAATATTTTGCTGCCGATCAAAAGAAAATCATTAAAATTTAATCAGTTTGTAAAAATATTTTTTAAATGATGAAAATTTAATAAATGAACATATCTCAAGAAAGATAAATATATAATCGAGTTTATTCTTATTAAACAATATCTAACCTCTTTTCCAGATTTGAAAATAGCAATAGCTTTAATCAGCACTAAAAACTAATTGTTCTGAAGAAAAAAAAACTTTTAAGATCAAAATTTTATTCTCATAAAAATAAATGTTTTCCTATCAACTAATAGTAACATTTCGCTTTTTATCATCTACGCTCAACTTCAACTTATAATTTACAAATATTACCAGTTCCGTTATTCCTATAGATATATACATTATTATATCACTAAGTTTCAAATTTATTATGCCAATGAAATCCTTATTTTAAATAAGTTATCATTGATATCTACCATATTCACTGAAATTATTACGTCAATGTTTAAATTTAGACTGAAATCATCATTTTTGGAACTTCTATACTTTCTATTTTATTTTAATTTTGTGAAGCTTCAATTTAAAGCCAAGCATTTCGGATAGAACACCAGAGAGTGCCGACAAAATGACAACTTTAACAGTGTTGTACAAGTATGAATTGGCAGAGATGCCAGAAATCTTAAAAGGAGATTCCAATTCCTTCAGCAAGTCACCCGCCAACTTTAAGACACTATTCGAAATCATGAGTTCTTCTTTTTTGTGTGGTTTTTGTTCAATCTGCAAAATTTGATATAAAAAATACTAATAAAACATTTGCATTGCAAAAACTCACTTGTACATAAAGATTAATTTGTTCGGTGATAAGAACCGAAATTGATCGATATTTTCTGTTAATCTTTGTTCCAAGTGTCATAAACCGAAGCAAAAAAGTTCCTAAAGCACAAGACCATATCAATGCTTCAAGATTTAATTGTGAGTGTATTCGATCAGTATCCTGAAAATATTTTCAAAAAAATTTAAATTATTATAAAGTTCAATAGAATTTTAGTTTGATGATAAAAAATACTTACTTTTAAAAACTCCAAACTCAAGAAAGCCAACAAGAGCAATGTTGTGATGAAGGCCGCAGAAACAATTGTGTCAACTGATCGTTGTGGACCTAATCTTTTCAAGTAAGATCGTACACTTAACCAAGCTTTAATATTTTTAACTTTGTGAAGTCGGAAATGTGGAAGAAAAGATTTTTTAGCTCGTCTTGATGAAGTAAGATGTGAAAACAGCTTTGCATATAGAAATCTGAAAGTATTGGACAATTTAATTTTGATAACTTATTATTAATTGCTCAATCTTTTAACCGTTGTTTGAAAGTCCTTTCAGCAACAGCCAGCAGAAAAAAGAACAAGAAAGTCAAAATGAGTCTCTGTATAAACGCGACAAACAGCACTGTTCTTTCCCAGTTGGTCTTTCCGAAAGTAAATGTTAACAAAGTGATCCAAGAAAACGCAGTCTTTTCTAATAAAATAACTGGCATGTCTAAAAACTTTATTTCCGTTGAATTGTTAAAATCAAACGTTGCATCACATAATCTGCAATATGTAGGTGTTAAGGCCAATATGATGCTGAGAATCAATCCGATGAAAATATAGTCAGAAGTCTCTGGAATCCTTTCAACTCTTTCGATGATCGCAGACGCAATATCCAAAACAGACATTTCAGCTTTCTTTACTTCGTGTTTATGAAAAATTGTACAACTAACTCGCTCACTGGAGTCTCTGTTAGGGTTTAAAATAGCAGTTGGAGCAACATCAAACTCAAGGTCATCATCTTCATGTTGTGATTCAGATTGATTCAGTTCACTGCTATAATCGTCACTATTTGTTGTGACACCGATATATTCAGTAGCTGAAGTAGTGCCCTCGGTAAATTGAGGGTTAGATGAATTATTAACCAAAGTCTCACAATCATCATTTTCTTCATCTGTGTCACTGGATTCTTGTTTTTTACCAATTTTTATGGCATCATCTGTATTTCCAGCTAAATTTTTTGTTGTGTCAATAAGATCTATAATATTTTTATTTTCTTCTCCACTTGAACTTTTTCCCGTAAAGCTTTCAAAGCCATCATCTTCTATCGTATGTATTCTAGTTCTCCTAGGTGGCTGAACTTCAGGCTGATGTGCAAGAATCTCTGGTAAAGCATCTAAGAATGGAGGTTGATCATAATTTACAATCAATTGGCTTTTGATTGGAGAGTCCCAATTAACATTCCGCTTTCTTACGTTAGGCGATGGTTCATTTGAATCATTTTCCAAAATATTTCTAGAACAATTAGTTTTTTCATCTATGGTCTTTTTAGGAATAAGCATATCATCTACATCAACATCTGGTGTTTCATTTAAATCTAATTTGTTTTTTATTTCGAGCTTTAAGGTTCGTTTCTGTTTCTTAGATCTTATATTCATGAGTTTGCTTGAATGACTTTCATCATCAGTATCATAGTCGTAAGTTGAGTCAGACTTCAGTATTTTGTTTAATGGAGTTTTCAACTCATTGGATCCATTCGAACGTGATCTAAAAATTTTCTTTTTACGACGCTTTCCTTCTGGGTTCTGCAAGTAGTTGGGACTCATTCCTTGCTTGCGTTTAGTGGTTCGCTTTGCCACTGATGACGTTGCAACAATTTGTGAGTGAATAAAACATAAAAGCATTCCTAGACCCATAGGAATTAGAAGCTCACATAGAGAAACAATATGCTTAAATA
The DNA here is from genome assembly GCA_038502155.1 of Parochlus steinenii. Taxonomy (NCBI): domain Eukaryota; kingdom Metazoa; phylum Arthropoda; class Insecta; order Diptera; family Chironomidae; genus Parochlus; species Parochlus steinenii. The sequence continues at coordinate 773,172 of JAXCIN010000023.1, read as the reverse complement.
GAAAACAGAATTAAAAACGAAATTTTAAGTAAGATTTTTATCTATACCTCCTCTTCGGTTTCCTCAGCAACATCTTTAGTTACAGTAAGGTTGATATTAAAGCTATAGAACGCCCATGTTATCATTTGAAGTACATACAATAATAATAGAAGCAGGAAAACCTTTGGGGATGTTTCTTTGGTCCACCATTTTGCATATACCGGCAAAAATAAGTATCGTAAAACCGATAAGTATAAAACAGTCAGTAAAGACTGTTTTGGTTTTGCTTTCGGAAATGTTGATCCTAAGATTAAGATTAAAAATGTTTTTAAGTTGCGCTCTAGAGCTAAAATGAATGTAATTTACAATTTATTCTATTATATAGACTAGTAGCATAAATCCCCTCAAAAATGAGGGGTAGATTACACACTTGAGAATAGAAACATAGTATTGAATCATATTAGAGATAATAGAAATCATTCAAAACTCTAGCCATTTTTTCATATGACCCAGACGCGTTACTTAAAATCAACGAATTTTTCCGATATTGTGTGAGAAATAAGGATTAACATTGTTGAGCAAAAAAAATCAAAATATTCCAATTAATGAACAAATTTTACACAGGGAACATGAAAAATTCACTATTTTGCGTGGTTTCTGGATGTGTGTGGATCAGCGGTGCATGGTAAAAATCCCATACTCAGCTCAAAACTTGTGTCTTGTACTGCTATATATGTTTCAGAGAAGAAATTTTCAATTTTAAGAGCCATAAAAAGTGTCATCACACAGTGAACGTTTTTTTTTTAAGTTTTTGTAAAATGGAAATTCGTGAAAAAAAATCCTGGACCCCAGCTGGTCAATATATCATCCTCAAAATCAATAATTTTCAATTTTAGATAAATTTTGAGTATCGTGTAAAAAATTCAAGATCCTAACTCTTATTGAGTAAAAAAGGTCCCAGTAGATGGCACTGCCTCAAAAATTCCTGGTGGACGGATTTGACGTTTTGTATGGGATATTTTTAAGAAAAGTCGGGAAAAAATTAATAACTCCTTTAAACGTAATTGAATCAAACTGCAAATGCTTTTCGGATAAACTGAAGTATTTTTACACATAAAAAAAATATGAAACCAAAATAAATAGTTGGTCCGCTGAACAAACTTTTCATTTGAAATTGTGTACTTCCGAGAAAATTTTGGCCGACAAAAAAGCTTTTAACAAAAAAAATTCTAGGCGTCGGAAAATTCTGAAAATTTGTATTCTAGTCTAAAAGTGGACCAATATTAAGAAAATGACGTCATCGGAAGTTTTTGTCCACTCACTTCCGGTTTGATAAGGGGTCGATAAAAACTACTTTCTAAAATCAACCCTTTTTCGGATCTTTCCAAAAATTCACATAATTAATGTTTTTTAAATTCACTTTAAAAAAAAATTAAAAAAATTAAAAAATTCAAGATGGCTGACAAAATAACTGTCAAAATAATTTTTAACCTCAAATTTTTCAAATTTCAAATTTTTTTAATTAAATTTTTAATTTTTTTTCAAAAAGCCTCAAATGTCAGCTTTTCAGGAAAAAAAAGTTTTTTGAAAAATATTAAGGAAAATGGGAGATATCAACTGGGAAGCTAGGCAAGACTAAAATTGACGCCCAAGATGAAGGAATTTTATTTGGTCAAAATTTTTATACTTTTCTTTAACATGAGTGTTACAAGAAGTAATTTTCAAATTTTCCGCAAAATCGACCAATTCCTTCATCTTGGGCGCCAATTTTAGTCTTGCCTAGCTTCCCAGTTGATATCTCCCATTTTCCTTAATATTTTTCAAAAAACTTTTTTTTCCTGAAAAGCTGACATTTGATGCTTTTTGAAAAAAATTAAAAATTTAATTAAAAAAATTTGAAATTTGAAAAATTTGAGGTTAAAAATTATTTTGACAGTTATTTTGTCAGCCATCTTGAATTTTTGAATTTTTTGAATTTTTTTTTAAAGTGAATTTAAAAAACATTAATTATGTGAATTTTTGGAAAGATCCGAAAAAGGGTTGATTTTAGAAAGCAGTTTTTATCGACCCCTTATCAAACCGGAAGTGAGTGGACAAAAACTTCCGATGACGTCATTTTCTTAATATTGGTCCACTTTTAGACTAGAATACAAATTTTCAGAATTTTCCGACGCCTAGAATTTTTTTTGTTAAAAGCTTTTTTGTCGGCCAAAATTTTCTCGGAAGTACACAATTTCAAATGAAAAGTTTGTTCAGCGGACCAACTATTTATTTTGGTTTCATATTTTTTTTATGTGTAAAAATACTTCAGTTTATCCGAAAAGCATTTGCAGTTTGATTCAATTACGTTTAAAGGAGTTATTAATTTTTTCCCGACTTTTCTGAAAAATATCCCATACAAAACGTCAAATCCGTCCACCAAAAAAAGCTCCGCCTGCATTTAGGCAATTTTTGAAACTCGGCCATTTACAGAATAGCAAGAAAGTTATTAAAGCTCAAAAAGTGTAACGCTCTTTTATTTTAATTTTCCTAATTACTGTGTTTTATATTACTTAGATTTTGTGTAAATGCAAATGTCGAACTCAAAATTCATAAAAATACGCGATTTTCTTGCATTTATAGTGTTCATGTAAAAGCTCACTTTTGCTACGAGACAATAAGTTAAGTCTCAATGAGTTGAAAGTACACATTAGAATAAGTACTTAATCTATATTAAATAAGCTTATATTTACCTCTAACAAGATCAACATCGATTAGATCAGTTTTTAACTTGGTGCTTTTTAAGGGCAAATTTATAGCTATTGAAAGAATTCTTTCTTCCAACGTTTTTTCCCATTGCTGCTTGTCGTATGATCCAATTTTCTTCTGGTACCTATTGAAATATAATAAATTGTTTGTTGTTAAGTATAGAAAAGATAATTTTCCAAGAATTGAAGGAATTACTGCATATTAAATAATTGTCTTGCAACACAAGTCCACTCACCATGCAACTATTTCATCCAATCGCATAATTTGAGCAATTTAGAACCAAAACTCGAATTTCTTTTATCATGTACTAAAATTGAAAAAAGAGGTAAATAAGATAAGGAATTATCGCAATTTATCAGACGAATGCTTGCAGTTTTAAAATATCATATTTTGATAAGCCACAAAAGTATACGAGTCTACAATAATAATAATATTTTAATACGGTTAGTTGGTTTGCAATTACAAAGCGAGCTATTGTGCATAATGTAAAGTCTGAAACTGATATGAAATTTAAGAGACAAAAGTATCATCAATTAGTCATTAATTTATCATTTTGAGATACTAGCTTGAATTAACACTTTAAGTTAAAGAAAAAAAAGCAACTCCAAGCGGAATGTCGTAGAGATAAAAATGTATATCGATATATGTTTTTCTAATTGGGACTTTTTTATCAGGGTTCCGATTCTGCTCAGACCTTAAAAGCTCAAGCTTAAACATTTTGACATAAATTTAAAGCTTAATAAGTTCTGCTTAAAAAACATGATGAGTTTTCAATTAATTCAATTTAATATTTTCAAGTCATAAAAAGTTTAGTTCAAACTTTATACCTTAAACTTAACAAAAGTTTGATTTTAATTTTCAATGTTTTTACCTTAGTTCATAAAAATCTGGTTTTTTACATTGAAATGGAATGTCGTCATGAAACAATTTTTATACTAATACGGTGCGTAGTTATATATATTATTTATATATATTTAAACTTTAAAGTCAATATAATATATTATTATAAGTGAAAGCGCTAAACAGAATTTTTTTGTTGTTGAAATAGTCGGCTCAATGCCAGTCGCTTAGAAATGATAGATTATCTTATCAAATATACATTTCTTCCGTTAAAGCCTTTACGTTGAGTTTCATTATTATCGTTTCACATGTTTTTGCAATATTTTGAAGCTTTTAGCGCATAACTTTCTTTTTCAAAAGACAATATGAACTAATAGTTTCAATGCTTTATAAACAAGAAAACTGCTTAACTATAAAGGGTTATGATTAAATTTAATTCCAAAAAAAAGAGAATTAAAAAAAATCTGTCGCACATGTTGTTTTGTTTCATGTGCCAAAAATTTATTTCAATTTGTGGAAAAGCAGAATTTCAAAATCAGAAAAATTTCAAATTTATTTGTTTCATCAGCTTGTCTAAAAAGCAGAAAAGCAGATTCATAAGCATTGTGCATACAGAAAAGCAATATAAAGCAGATGAGCAGAATAAAAAGCAGATGAGCAGAAATAATAATAAAATTAGGTTTTTGCATTTTTTTTCAAACCTTTATTATTCTGTAAATGGCCGAGTTTCATAAAACTTCTAAAATTAGGGAAAATTTCTGCTGGCGGACGGATTTGACATTTTAATGTTTTGTAGTTGCGCATTATATTTGGTCATAAAATTAGAAAAAATATAAAAAATAAAAGAGCAAATATTTCTGTTTCAAATTTTTACTTCCGAAAAATTTTGGTCGACAAAAAAATTTTGCTGTTAGTTGTCAGAAAAGTTTTTGTATCTAAAAGTGGACCAATAAAATGATGTTAACGAAACTTTCTGTCCACTCAAAAGGAATAAAAAAGTTCAACTTTTAGGATCTTTCCAAAAATTCACTCAACTAATGTTTATTAAATTCACTTTTGAAATTCAAAAATTCAAGATGTCTTCAAGATTTTTTTTTTTTAAAATATTTCAAAAGCCTTGAAGGTTGAAAAAATATTCAAGTCATGATGATTCCGTAATCAAAATTTACTACAGGAAGAAGTTTACTAGGATTTAAAAAAAAAATTGCATTCAAAACCTAATTTTATTATTATATCTGCTCATTGATTTTATTCTGCTCAATATTCTGTTTTTTTACAAAATCTGCTTTTCTGCTTTTCAGATTGCTCACCAACCTGCTGCTCAAAATATTCTGCTTTTAGCTTTTTTTCCATTTTGAAAATGATCATTATATTCTAATCAAAAAATTGTATTCCTTAGTTTTACAGATTTTTAGCAAATGTTTTTCTTATCCGTTGTGTTTGTTGAGCACATTTCACAATTTATATCAAACATCATGGAATGTTTACATAACACTGATTTTTGAAGGTCAATAATTTCACATTACACAATTTTATATTTTTACTTGTGTAAATGGAATATTTCAAATTTATCTTTTAAATGTTCCTTGAACCTAACCAAGATATGTTTAAATTTTGTGAAGATGCTTGGTATTTTTGCAGACCACAATGCAAGGCTAGAAACATCACTGCTGACTGTCTCTCTAATATGAATACTTTGCCTGCGGCCTTGAACTTTCTCCGCACCGCTTTTCCGAGAGAGTTGTCTCGCTTTAGCGCAATAAATATAATCAATGTTCAGTCCTAATTTTAAACATAATTCATTTTGCACTTAAATTTATATTTTTTTTAGTTGAATAAATTACTGTATTTTTTTTGGTTGATTTTAACCTGAACGAAATCTGGATACATATTTTTTTGATTAATACCTCGAGCACAAGTAGATTATAAAAATAATTTCAAATTGTCTCAACAGTCAACATCTATTTATATTCACTATCACTGCATCTAAAAATCTTTCAATGGCTATCAAAGCGGTTTAAATATTCTGCATGAGTGTAATTTTACTCATTTGTGTTTAAAAATAGAATGTAAACTTTTTTAGTAACTTTTGTTTTGATTTTAGTTAAACTATAATTATATTCGCTGTACAAACTTATTGTGTGGAGAAATTCCAACGCATAGAATCTTTATTTTACCATATATACAAAAATGTTATGTTATCTTTGATAATTTCATTGATGGATTATTGTAATCACCCGTTTTCCTGATTTTTAATCCATATAAAAAGAAGTTGATAAAGTTATATCAATTATTAATAGAAGAATCGACAAATAACTACCAATTAGTATTCCAGTCAAAACATATATATTTTACACAGAACATTTAATAACATTTTGATTTTTAAAATCTATAGATGATTGAATCTAAAATGATTTGAAAAGTTCACTGCACAAATAGAAAGAGTTTTTTAAAGTCTTTGTAAAAATTTAATAATTACCACTGGCTTTGTGTAATTCTCTTATTTTATTCTTTGGTTGAAAACAGTGCAACATAATGCACTATAAATGTTATTACTCTGAATCAATTATCGACTAATGAAAAATATCGAGCAGTCAAATACCATTGTGATGGAACTTTTGCACTTATATGAAAGAAAAATCTGTTTTACGTACAATATTCCTTGACATGCGCGATAAAATCGCGGTCCCTATAGTGAATAGAACATGTAAGTGCTAAAAACATATGATTTTTGATTTGAAAAGAGATACATTTTTTTTCTAGAGCTGTTTTCTTTTAGCTTTAGATGCAATAGGGCAAATGATTTTGAAGCGAATTTTCAGATCTACAATTTAAATTTTTGACTGTTTCTTCACGATAGGCTCATAGAATTAAAAGAAATTTACTAATTGTTTCAACATGGATGCATATTTTTATCGTTTCAAAATTAAATTGAAAAATTTAAGGTATCATTCAATTTAACACACATTTTATAATAATACTATGATTGAAATTAATTGATAAATAATATTTTTGAGCTATAAAATAAATGATATCAGCTCTAGAATTTCCAAAACAATAAAATTCCTTTTTTATGATTGCATATTCGAAAAATTGTTTACCGTAAAATATTATGCTTGTGTTAGAATATATTTAATCCCACTGTCCGATCATAAATAAACTGATAATATGTGTTGAAAATAAATCCAATGTATATTTTCACTTTTCAAGTGCTTTTCGTACGAATTATTTTCATAATAACAATAGGAGGAAAATCTCTCGAAATATATTGTCTTAGAGCCGTCGAAATTGCTTCGGCGAGAATCTGACGGGCTATTTATAATCCACTCACTGGTCGGCTAGAGTCTCCGAACTCCCGAAACAATTTGATTCAATGAAAATGGTGAAAATGCTGGCGATCGTCTCACGAGTTGTACCAGATTTTCGTGAAAATTCTTTGCAATTTTCTTCAGTTTCGAGCGGACCTTTGAACAGAGCGGAACTTGAAAGAGGAATTAAATTTAAACCTCTTTATTTTAATTTTTAATTTGCTCTTAAAAGGCATATTAAGTCAGTGACTCCTCACGTACTCCTTTATTCGAGAACTTGCGGCAGTTTTACTAAATTTTGGATGGTGTCCGCGACTTTAAACTAGTAGAGTAACCCGTTATCTTATTTTTTCTGCACCAATCATATATACGAAATGATCGGTGCGCGTTTTAAATATTGCATAGCATTAGCTTGCCTCACATTTCTGATAGCTGCACCAGGAGCAGAATCGGCAAAACCGAAGGTAGCAGCTAGTACACCCAGCACTCAGCATGAGGCTACCATTGAGGAGGTGACATCTAAGAATCTTGAAAGAATCTTGCTAGAAAAGGATTACGTTGCAGTTTATTGGTGTAAGTGCACCAAGGATTATTCAAAAAAAGAATTGATCAAATAATATCAGATAAATTAAGAAATGCAGTGAAAAATATGGTTGAAAATCTCCCAAAAAAAGTTCACAGTGCTCGTCGCAAACTCGCAAAGACAATTTGTTGAGATGAGCACACTGAGAGGAAAAAGATCGTTACGTAATTGTGAAAAGTTTAGTGAAGATCTGAATAAAAATCAAATAAAAGATTTGTGCAGAGCAAGTGATATTTTTTGAAAGAAATCAGAAATGTATTTTAAAATAGTGATAAAGCAAGAAAATGCTTCATCGAAAAAGTGTCATATTACAACAATAGCATTTACCATAAGGATTATCACACAAGGATTACGCAAAAAAATATCACAGAAAATGCATAAGTATAAAAAGTTTATTTCTGGCCTGAAAACAAACCGTCAATGAACGCTTTGGCTCCCAATTAGTTGGCTCTGATGCCCGATACACTTTCAATACAAAATGAAAAACCTAGAATAAATGGATTCTTCTTATTTGAACACTTCACATTGTAGATGTGTGAATTCAAAGTCTTGATATATAAGCACCTTAATTTTGAAAACTTTCATACGATCCTGAAATTGGCTTGGAAAATTATCTGTAAAAATTTCAAAACAAATTATTTGCGAGAATCATACAGCACAATCTAATATACCTGGTCTAAAAAAATTGCATAACGTTTCAAGAAAGAAAATAAACATTTAAAAAAAGGTGAATGGCCCCAAAATTACATTTTCAAGGCAAACATCGCCTGGTAAAAATATTCATTTTCAAATCGCCAATATCAAGCGGCAGTTCTTTGTTTTCCGACTATTCTAAAAGTCACATTGAGATTAATTTTGCGTTAAGGACCAGTTAATCTAAAAAAATAGATAACGAAATGCTTTCAAATCGATTTAATTAAGATACTTGTGATTCTATGTGTGAAAATGTATACACATAATTTAGCAATTCTGTTATAGATCATTGAAAACCTTAGCTTTGCTTAGAAAAAATATTCATTCAACTTTTGAAATTTAAATTCACCGCCAAAACAACAAAACTATCTACCGAAAAAAAGCTGACCGAAAAATGTACCAAAAAATAAATTGTTCAATTCAAAAAATAAAATATTTTTTTGTTTGCCAAAAAGGATACATTTTCTTCAAATAAAATTGAATATTTCACACAAAATATTTTTCAAATGATTCAGAAACAATTTACGGTATTTTTGGTGACTTCCCGTATTTGTAATACAGAAGAAAATAGTTTCAAGGCCTCCCGCCAAATTTTAATTGTGATATTAATCAATCAATTCGTAAAATTAAAAATGTATAGGACACCTAATTGATAATAAAGTTTATCTTTTACACAATTTTGTAAATTTTTGTCATTAATCAAATAAAACAGTTTTTTGATCTTTTACTATTTCTGACCATTTTAACTTAAGGATTTAAAAAATTGAAATAGTGGTTAATTGACCTACTGGTTCATTTCCTTGTTAATATTATTCCAAAAAAGAAAAGTATATTTGAAAACTTTTGAATTTTATTTTTGATCATGCAAATGCGAATTAAATTGTTCATTCAAATGCAATAAAAATCACCTGTTGGAGTTTATGACTTTCAAGTTCTATTTTTATTCTATTTTTGTATTCAAGACTTTCGAGATTTATTTTTTTTGTAAATCAATGAAAAAATCTTTCACATATAAGATGACACACTTGACAACACCTCGAACGTTTGGCAACGTTGTGAATTTTCCGAAAGAATTTGCACAGAAAAAATATATTTATTCCGCTTAAAATTTCTGGGATATTTTAAATATTAACTACAAAGTTCAAATATTATGTACTCTTTGCTCAAAATTCTGCATGAATTAGAGTTCATGGTCATTATCAGGTTTTTTGGAGCTGAATTTTAGCAGATTTCAATTTGATTTATGGTTTAAATGAATTTGGTGAGCTACTGAAAAAAAAGTAGATTTTAAGGTAGTGAGTCATTCTAATACGAAAATAAAGTGTTTGTTGTTTTTGTTTTATTTCTTAAAAATCTTACAATTTCCTGTAAAGTTTTGTGAAAACTTTGCTAAACCATATAGAATAAAATAAAACGAGAATTGCGAATGATCTAAAATTTTAAAACCCAATTGAATTAGCCATTCAAAAATACTTTCTGATAGACACGAAAGCTGTTGAAACAACACTGTGTAGGAATTTGAAGAAAACACAATTTAAATTCTCATTATTTTTATTCATGAATATTTTCTCGAAAATAGCTATCAAGCTAATAAAGTGAACTTCTCAAATACTGCGGTGTGATTTTCATTAATTTAAAAGACTTTTTAACTAATTGTTGTTTTTGAATGGTTCGAGACCAAACTAATTTAGCCACGTAATGATTTAATTATTTGAAAAATCAAAAGTCAGCAAAATATTTTTATTAATAACTGCAGATTAAAAAAGTATCGAATATATAAACAAAAACAGGATAAATAATACCCATCCTTTTTGAAGCATTTTGAATCTATTGCATAAAGTTGAATAAAATTTATTTAATGTTGGAAAAAAAAATATATGTAATTCAACTTAGTTGAATAATGTGTACATAAATATTCATTTCGTAAAATTTTTGTAGGACAAATGAATTTAAATTTGTTAATTTAGACAACCAAAAATCTTGAAAAGTACAACAATCAATCTTTATTGATAAAAATTTACATGCAGAAATTTGAAAAGTCTACAGACTTGCAATTTTGTGTTAAAATATTTTTTGCGCTCATTTGCCAATGCAGAGTGCCAGAAATCCATCAAAAACCTAACATTTTATCTTTTTAGCATTAAAATTGTAGAGATGTACTAAGAAAATCTAATTGTAATGATGTACTCCCACGGTTGTTTACTTTACTTTGAACATATTCCAAAGTGAAAACCTATTTAAAACCAATAATTTTAAAAAGATGGTGTAGAATTCAAGATAGATGAAACAAAATTGTAAGCTGATAATAAATTTCTAAATTATAAATTCCCAAAGATACCATAAAACTTAATATGTCATAAAACCGCAAAACTCTAGGAAAGTCCTCTATAAACATAAATAAAACTTTGCTGTACGAAAAACACAAATTTACCAATACAGAAAAATCTTTTATGGGGAAAATGACCTTGAAAATATTTAATATGCAAACCAATGTTTTCTTAAGCTTTTGAGTTTCGACTAGTGATCGTCGTGAACATAAAAAAATAACTATGTTTATATCCAATATGCTGATAGCTACTTCATTTACTTTTGAGATTTTATTTAAAATAGAATTGAGAATGAAACACGAATGAGAACAGAAAAAGAGCTTTGAAATATTCAAGATATTTATGTCATCACGTAAAATAGTCGCGCCATCTACTATAGCCGAACCCTCACTTGTTGCTCGTTCTAGATTTTCTCACATTTTCTTTTTTGTTAAGATTCTCCACTTAATAATAGATCCTACATGTGTGCACTTTTTGCGTTCTGATGTAACGCAAAATCAACAAATGCAGGAAAATTCGAGTTTAATTTAGCTTTCTCAACTTTGAATGAAAATTGAAATTTGAAATAATTTAAATAATAGGTGAAGAACGATTCTTCTATAACTTGTCAAAGTTTTGAATTAGTTTCAGAGCCTATTTATTTGAATCATATATGCCTATTTAAACTCAAAGAAGGTCAACCAACTTGTTTTTAGTTAGAAGATTTTCATGAATCGTTTTGTTTGACTTCAAATTTATTTTTAGCCAAATTGAAAATTCTCTCAAAGTCCACCTCTGTCAAAATCTCTCTCGTTAGTTGTTAAAACATACATTAAAATATTTTGTCTGAAAAATGTTTTTTTTTTGAGTTTTGCAAACAATATACATCACATCGATTGTAAATTCTAATGTGTCCAACTTCCTTCAAATATTTGAAACTTTTTATTTTATTTTCTATCATTTTATTTTGGCTTAACTTGACTAATATTGTCTGAAGTTGACGAATCATTTCATTCTTAAGTTACTGTGTCGGGGAATGATAAATGGCTTTAGAGCTTGTCTCCTGGTTTTGAGAATAATTGACAATTCAGATCTACTGTACCTTCAAATTAGATCAAACAAAAAAATACACATTGTAATTATGGGCAATAATTGTTCATTACTGCATTAAAATCCTCAAAAATAATTAATTTTTGCACCAACTATACTTACCTCGCTTATATAAATGTAGTTTATGACAGAAAATCTAAAATCTTTAAAAATTATTATACCGTATTTAAAATATATTTGACCTGAATCGACTAATTCAATATTCCTTGAACATTTTGTTGCACTTATAAATTATAAATTCAGCAAATAATAAATATATTTTCGCCTTATTTTATATTTTGTATTTTTTAAACTCAATGTAAAAAATATGCAGAAAGATATGCTCGACCGCCAAAAGTTACAAAGTGTTCATTTTGCTTTCACAGCCAGACCAGACAAATGTATATATTAATTAATTATACTTATGCTCATTTTCTGAAAACTTATTTGCGAATTGTTTTAATTAAGATTTAAATCGTTTCTGGTATGATTAAGAGTCGCGCTGGCACACCAATCAACAATTTCACTTTTGTTTTAGATGCCAGAAGTTGCGTCACATGTGATACAGTGTTAGCCGAACTCGAAAAGATTGACGACGATACGGACAGTTTTGGCGTGGATTTTGTAAAAATTAACGATAAACGATTAGCCAAGCAGTATGGCATCAAAACCTTCCCCGCACTGACCTATTTCAGGTGAGTCAAATTTAATGTTTATTGCAGTTAATCTATCTCGAAAAAATCATTTAAAATTTCATTGGTACGGCGAAGATCTCGATAAATTATTTGTCTATGACTACATCTTCGTCAATACTTATTCCAATAAAAATTTCCCACGTATTTTCTAAGAGAGAAGGAGCCAATTATCTACGATGGTGACTTGATGGATGAAGAAGGAGTCTTAGATTTTCTAACGTCCTTGGAAGCTATGGACTTACCTGACCGCATTGAGGAAGTCAATGGAAAAATCTTATCTAAGATTGTAGAAGACACCGACTACGTGGCCGTTCTTTTTTGTGAGTATTTATGCAATGGAACTAGGTTCTTGCATTCTTTTTGAAAAATCATAAGACGCCATTGCAAGTGCATTCTTACAAAACATAAAATAGAATAATTTTTTTATATATTTTTCGCCGCAAATACTGCATTTCAATCTTTAAAAATAAATCGCAATGTCCGAAACACTTAAAATTTATTAGGCCCTGATCACGGTAATTGTGGACATGGAACGTTAAGTAAGTCTTTCAACCATTCTGTATGCTATACAATGTGTCATTAATTGTCTCAAAGCCTCAAAAGACCAAAAACTATTAATATCTGCATTTTAACGTGAATGTAAAATAATTCCTTCCAGCCAAAAGAACTTTGTTCTAGCCAATTGTGATTCGTCCGTGCATCTTGTCTGCACAAAAATGCTGCTAAATTTCCTTACCTTTTTTAAATTTTTGCACCTAATATTACTTTATGCATTTTGTAAGCATCGTGAAGAGCTTTCAGGAAAGGGGCTTCCCGTCCCGGGATTCTATTTGTGACAACCTTCAAAATTCCTCGAGCTTTGCCTTACCTGCTTGTTCTATGTGCTCATTATTATTATTTTAAATCCTTGACCAATCAAAGATAAAGAAAGAGATATAATAGTCTTTATATTATTTTTTCGCAATTCATAAAAAAACAATCAATATATATTATAGAATAGATATACTATAGAATAGCTTCAAGCACCATTTTACCAAATCCTTCATAAACAAATATTAAGAAGTTTTAAATTGTCTTTGATAATATATCCCGGGACAACCCTTCATCAAAGATCCTCACAAAAAATTATTGTTTGTTTCAAAAACCCGAACTATTACCGGAATAAGATTTCGCAGACCAATTTTATTTCGCTGATGAGCCATAAGTGCATGAAGAGATTCTGAAGTTACTCCAAAGTTACAAAACTGTTCAAGTGACCTGATTTTAACACAATTTTGCTGACTATTGCCCATAAATTTGCTTCCATTTAATTTCTCCACAATAAAAAAAAACGCTGGGCCTCCATAACCAATTTATTTGCCATTTTTCATGTTTTATCCGAGTTTTATCATTTTAACTCTTCAATGAGAATTAAAAGCGAAAAGAATTTCCTGCTATTTTTAAAAACTTGTAGGTGGTTCACAATGATTTTAGCTATAACATGTCTGGCTTCTGCCCAGAAAATTTTCTTTTTACTTACAAGCATTCGTATGAATTGAAATTAAAAGATTTTGTGTACAAGTAATAATCTTTATTGTTCTTTGCAGATAAATGTTTAGTTGTTAGGGTGTATTTGTGAGAAAGCTCCCACCCACAATTTCCTTCAACTTATGATTGAATGTTTCAATTATTTTAATGTACACTTATCGATAAATTCTTTAATTTCTATTTACATTGGAGCACACATTTTATGTGTTTAATTAATCAATTGCAATAAATATTAATTCAAAGCTATAAATTTTCACTTTCCATTTTAACGATCGGTCAATTAAAATGTGTTTCTTCTCTCCATCTCACCCTCTAATTTGAATGCAATTAGACAAACCGGAGTGCCGCAAGTGTGCCAAGGCGTTGCAAGAGTTGGAGAACATCGACGACGAAGCTGACCAACTGGGCATTGGCTTTGTAAAGATTCACGACGAGGCGCTGGCCGATGAATATAATCTTGGGGAGCTGCCAAAATTAGTTTATTACCGACATCAAACACCAATCATTTATGAAAGTATGTAATTATATTCGAACTTACGATGCTATTCTAACATCTTATTTGAGTTTAAAAAAGGCCAAGTTCAGCCGTGTGTTTAATTATAATTCTGTTATTTTCTATTTTAATTGTGAATAGGTGAATTATCTCGCGAGGAAGATGTGCTTGAGTGGCTCATTGAAAACAAATCTACGGGTGATGAGACTGATGTTATTGAAGAAGTTACCGGCAGGACATTGGGAACATTGATCCAAAACATTGACAATTTAGTTGTTGTTTTCTGTAAGGTTTGTAATGTGGAAATAAAACTTTATCTAACATTTATTAATTTTAGTTGATAAGGACGAAGAAGATTCATTGCACGTTATTGAAGAATTGGAAAAAATTGATGATGACTGTGATAAGCATGGTATTCAGTTTGTTAAAATTGATGATCGGGCTGCCGCTAAGGAACAAGGAATTAAAACCGTATGATATATTTAAATTAAATTCTTGCTAATTTTAAAGGGTTTTTTTACAGTTCCCAACTATAGTGTACTACGAAAAGCAAGAGGCTACTGTCTATGAAGGAGATTTAATGGATGAAGATGAAATTCTCCACTGGCTACTATCGCAGATTGAGAAAGACGAAATTGAAGATATCACTGAAGACATGCTCGATAAATTGGTCAAAGAAGGACGCACTATGGCTGTTCTGTTCTGTAAGAACCAATCTAAATTGCACATAATGAGTCTAAACATTTTTTATTCCAGATGACAACAACGACAAAAAGTCCGATAAAATTTTAGCTGAATTAGAAAATATTGACGACGAGTGTGACCAACTAGGAATTGCTTTCGTCAAAATTGATAACCCTGAAGAAGCTAAAGAATATGGAATCGACACTGTACCCAAGCTACTGTACTTCGAAAAAGGAATCCCTACCATTTATGAAGGAAACCTTGAAAAAGAAGAAGAATTGTTGAGATGGTTAGAGCTTCAAACTAGTTCAGATGAAATTGAGGATGTCACTGACGAGATGCTGGACATTATCATCGAAAAAATGCGCCATGTAGCAGTTTTGTTTTGTAAGATACTTGTTCAAACAATAGAGTATCACTTCTAACATATTTGTGTTTTAGACGACAAAGAAGCTAAAAAATCTCAAAAGGTACTTGCTGAGCTCGAAAATATCGATGACGAGTGCGATCAAAATGACATTGCTTTCGTAAAGATCGACGATGACAGTGAAGCACGCGAATGGGGTATTGAAGATTTGCCAACCATGGTCTTATTTGAACGAGGAATTCCTCACATTTACGAGGGTGACTTGATGAAGGAAGAAGACTTGTTGGGATGGTTGATTCATCAAAAGAGACATTCTGAGATTCCCGAGGTCACCGACGAGATGAAAGATAAGCTTATAGAGACGATGCCACATTTGGCAGTTATATTTTGTAATATTAAATTATGAACTTAGCTTTGAATCATTTATCATTCCAAAAATAATTTCAGATGACAAAGATGATAAACAAGATATTCGTGTCTTAAATGAGATGGAAAATATTGATGATGATTTAGAAAATGAAGGAATTGTCATTATTCGTATTGACAATGCCGAAGAAGCCAAAGAATATGGATTAGATCACTTGCCAGCTCTTATCTATTTTGAAAACAAAATCCCTGCCATTTATGAAGGTGATCTCATGAACGAAGATGAAGTCCTGGAATGGTATGCTAAATTTGATCAAATTGTCCAACATATTAACATTTGCGGTATTTTAGGCTTGTACTGCAGAAGAATTCGGCTACCATTGAAGAAGTTACTGACGAAATTTTGTCAGAACTGATTGATAGCCATGAATATGTGGTTGTTTATTTCACTGGTGACTGTGAAGAAGGCGAAAAATGTGATAAAATTCTGGAAGATTTGGAAAACATTGATGACGAGCTTGATGAAGCTGGTATCATTTTTGTAACTACCGAAGAAACTGGTTAGAAAATTGTTTTTTTTTAGAGTATGTTTTTGTGCTAATATATCTATTAATTCATTGTAGCCGTTGCAAAAAAGCACAACATTAAAAATCTGCCAAGACTTGTGTTCTTCCGTAATAAGGACCCATTGATTTACACTGGAGATTTAGACGATGAAGATGAAGTGTTAGCCTGGTTGACCGACGAAAACACTCTTGAAATTCCAGGAAAAATTGAAGAAGTGAACATGAAAATGTTGGAGAAAATTTTGGCTGAGAACGATCATATTGTCGTTTTCTTTTGTAAGTACAAAATTTTATAAAATAGAATACATGACAATGTTCACCTTTCTCATGCAATTTTGAAAACGATAGAGAGTATTATTTTTTCCAATCTAATTCAAGACCCCGAGGGTGACAAAAAGTCCCAGAAGATCCTCAACGAGCTTGAAAACATTGATGACGAGTGTGAAGAAAAGGACATTGATTTTGTGAAGAATAGCGATGATGGAGTTGATAAAGAATACGACCTGCCAACATTGCCAGCATTGGCATTTTACCGTCACAAATTCCGCTCTATTTACGCTGGGGATTTGATGAACGAAGAAGAGATATTGCAATGGGTGTTGGATCAAATTGAAGCCACTCCAGATGTAATTGAGTCTGTTGATCGTCGTACTTTGCAAGTTTTAATCAACGATATTGAGCATTTGGCTGTATTTTTCTGTGAGTTTAGAGTTCTTCGGTTTAATTATTCATACATGATTTGAACAAATGACTTTATTTAGATAGCGATAGTTGCTCTTCCTGCCCAGGAGTTCTTGAAGGACTTGAAACCATTGATGATGATACAGACAAACACAACATCCAGTTTGTAAAATCTAATGATGTTAAGTTGGCCCATGAGATTGGAGTATTCTCTTTCCCAGCTTTAGTTTATTACGAAACTGGTGTTCCAATCATGTTTGACGGTAATTAAATAATATTTCAGAGTCGTATATGATGGTCACTAATTTTTATTGATTGTAGGTAATCTCGACAATGAAAAACGCGTCTTACAGTGGCTTATTGAACAAAAAAGTAAGGATTCGACGTATCTTTTGTTAACATATAAAAAGATGGTCCCCATTAACAATTTAAACGGAAGTCCTAAATAGAATAGATCGTTGCATGCAAAATTTAGACCAATTTTAAATCCCTGTGATAATCTACCTCTAATTTGATCTTACAGTCTTAGATTTTACTAATTTTCCAATACAGATGATGACGAGGAAGTTAAGATGATGACTTAATATTAATAAAATATAGATTCATAAAATCATTTAGGTAAATCAAGAACGAATAGATGATAGAAAGAATTTGAAAAAATATTTGAAATACTGGAGTGGATTGGATTCTGTCGTCTTTCAATGTGCTTTTGTTTATTTTTCCAGAAAGTGCTTTTGGAAGTTCTCAAGCTTGCAATTTTTGTGTCGATATTAAGATCATTATATAGAAATCATTAAAATAACTCATTATTTTTAGCTGACACAATGTTTTTTCGCCTTTTTGGAATCGAAGAGATAAAAATGCGCAAAATTTGCTACTTAATTGGTTCAAAGTTTAGAAAAAAAGAACTCTACAAAAGTTTGCAAAATACAAGACAAAAAATTGTGGGGGAATGTTTAGGAATCTGTTGCATGGACGACATCTTTCTCTAGGGAACCGAACTTTGATCAATTAACTATGAAAACTTTAAAACCTCAAAGAACACAGTTCTTGGAAGTTCACAGATTTATTTAAAATTAGAAAACTTTCATTGTCTGTATAATGAAATAAATCATTGAAAATATAAAACATTTTGTCAGTTAATTAAAAACTAATGATTAATTAGCTGCTCATTTCATTTGATTGCAAAATGAAAATTCTCAAAAATAGAATAAAACAACAGGTTTTTGTTCAAATTTTCGTAATTCCGTTGGCCGACACTGTCATAACTCCGGGCAGGTCATTGATTATAACTTTAAAAAACCAAAAACCAAATAAAAATATAAAAAGTACTAACAAATGAATGTGAAAAATTGATTTTAAATATGTAAACCAGCATAAGAAATTATATGACGGAGTTTGCCTTCTCCGGAGCACATGGAGCAAGCAAAGTTTGGAGCATAATTTTTTTTCACTGTTTTTTTCTTTCTAAAATAAATCCAAAAAAAAATCACAATCAAATTGTTAAAGCAGGCAAAATAACTGACAAAATGTTTTCTATATATATACAGATGACGAATGTTTCTACTTTGGAATAATGAAATGGGGAATTGAAAAGTTTAAAAAGTCGTCTGAGCCCAAGCGTTTCACACCATATCAGGCGTGTCCCTCGAAGGTTGATAAGGCCGGGAAGTTGGCGGTGCTGAGCCAAGAAAAATTGGGCAACTCAAGAGAATCCAACGATGACATGAATTTCGTGTTTGTGGATGCCGTGCACGCAACTGGAAATGCCAGCAAAGGAAAGGCTGGTAAAACTTTGAAATCTGTGAAAGCTAGTCCAGCAGCTGAAGAAGAGCGCAAACCACGAAAGGAGGCACCTATACGCGAGACAAAGAAAGTAGTGAAAGAGAAGGATGACACACCAACACCTTTGATAAAGAAACGAGAACCTAAAGAGCCCAAAGAACCCAAGGAACCAAAGGAAGTGAAAGAACCTAAAGATAAGGAAGATAAAAAAGACAAAAAGGGCAAGGCTAAAGATAAAGGTAAAAACACTCAAGATGATGGTTTCTTTGGAATAGGCAATTGGTGGTAAATTATCAAACTTTTATTATTTTATTATTATTCATATTTTATCTTTTGCGGTCACATTTTTTTTGTTGTTATTTCTTACTTTTATTCTCAAAATTCAAAATTCCAAACAAAATTCTTATAAATTTCAATCACCTGTTTGACGAGCTCTTTTAATTAAAATAATCTCTTTTTATCCTCTTTTTCTTGAAAAATTCTGTTACCACAACTTTTTTGACTCAAAATATAGAACGTCCTCCCGCCGCTATAGAAAAACCGGCCAAAATTCTTAGCAAAAAACAAATGAAAGCTTTAAAACGAATGCAAATGTATGGTAGCAAAGCATAGTCTGTTATGGATGCAGCAAACGCAACAACCTCTTCAAATGCAACTTTCAATATATTTGAGATTTCAAATCTTAACATGTTACTTTTTATAGAAAATCAAACTATTTCCACTTCACTGATCACTTCATTTGTCTTAAGTATCCAAGTAGTGTTTTGTTGTTGCTGTTGCAGTTTCTGTAAAGTAGAATTGTTTTTCATATTTCTTTGGCTACTAATTTGTTGTGGTCATACACCACATTTCACCTTTCATTTGAGTTTTTCGTAATTTGTTTTTCATTATTTTGTAAAAACTGACATTGTTGTGTTCAATCGATTTTTGAACAATCGACCAACTAACCACAAACAGAATCTTGTAGCAAAGTTGTGGCTTTCATCAGAAAAGCTCACTTGTAGCTTCTTAAGCTCTTTTAAAGGTCGAATTCAAACATTCTTGATACATTATAATTTTTGTTGTTTGGTTCTTTCGATCAAAATCCTTTTTGTGAGCATTTCCAAGCAACATTGTATTGCTTTGAACTGTTTTATAAAGTGGTAGGCCAATCGTCTTAATAATTCAAAGAACCCATCAGCCATTTTGTGTGTCCGAATTTACCATCTGCTGATACCAAAGAGCCAATCATCATTGTTGTTGTAGATTTTGTTGAACATTTTGTTGGCTTTTTGAAGCTAGATATTTCAGATATATTTACACATTCATACCGTGGTTGTGCCTCAAGAAAGAATAATAGAACGCTTGAAAACCGTGAAAGCTTTCCGCCAATCGCTTTTTTGTATATAAGCAAAATTTGATTTTATTGCACAGACCAAATTGCAAACGCACTGATTTTAATTGTAGAAAGAAAGCAAATCTTTATTGTTTTTAGCTGAATTTTGAATGGAAATTCGTAGAAAATTTATTTGTTTGTTATGCGCACTAGTGTGGTTCAAAGTTCTATGGAGAATCAAGAGCATGTTAGAAGTGCGCTCCCAAAGCAAAAGTTTGATTTGGATGACAAAATAAAAATTCAGTAAAATTTTCAAATTTTTTGATGCACGCTTTAGTGGTGCTCATCGAGCTTTTAGTTTTGACATTTTTACAGTTTCAAAATCATCACATTTTTTGAGTTCCACGAAATATTTTATTGGATTTCATAAACAATTTTAATTCATTATGTTTATAAGAACTTCAAAAAAAAATTTCAGCCAAAAATATAAAGAAGCTAAAAAGTTATAGAAATAGTTTGAAAAGTCGATTTTATGCAAAAGCTGTCAGAGCCGTCAATGTAACCTCATGAGCCTCCAAATAATTTCAGCTCGTTTTTTTTACCTTTACATGCAAGTTTATTTATTCCTTAACCAAATGCAAGTGGTCCCGTGACTTTTTGATAACGCAATCTGAAGTTATTGAATTTTTAGTAGACTAATGATTTCATAGGTCGCTTGTTGTTGCTGTAATCCTCAATAAATTTTTTTATTTACTCTCTCGGTGAAAAATTTCAAAATTTTTTACAAGATTTTTATAGAAAAGCATTTAAAAAAAATTATTAAAAATTTTGGTGAATTTTCCATAAAAACTGGGCTTGTAAATATTCAGAAATGAATTTTTTGAGGATTACAACAACAACAAGCGACCTATAAAATCATTAGTCTACTAAAAATTCAATAACTTCAGATTGCGTCATCAAAAAGTCACGGGACCACTTGCATTTGGTTAAGGAATAAATAAACTTGCATGTAAAGTTAAAAAAAACGAGCTGAAATTATTTGGAGGCTCATGAGGTTACATTGACGGCTCTGACAGCTTTTGCATAAAATCGACTTTTCAAACTATTTCTATAACTTTTTAGCTTCTTTATGTTTTTGGCTGAAATTTTTTTTTGAAGTTCTTATAAACATAATGAATTAAAATTATTTATGAAATCCAATAAAATATTTCGTGGAACTCAAAAAATTTGATGATTTTGAAACTGTAAAAAAGTCAAAACTAAAAGCTCGATGAGCACCACTAAAGCGTGCATCAAAAAATTTGAAAATTTTACTGAATTTTTATTTTGTCATCCAAATCAAACTTTTGCTTTGGGAGCGCACTTCTAACGTACTTTTAGTTTATGGACCACCCTAATGCGCACTGTCTTATTTTATTCTCGTGTCTCGTCCACCGTTTGTTAGCTGTTTTTATAATGTTTAAGAAAAGTAATCATACTTTTGCTGTACTGTACGCAATATATTGTTAATGAAAAGTAATGCTGTGAACAATAATTTCACTGTAGAGTTTCTGACAATCTATTCGCCTAATTTAATAATTTAATTAATTTTCTAGTTTCATTTCTTGTTATTTTTCAGAATTCACAACCAAACACTAATCAATATAAATAGTTTAACACAACTCTTCTGTAAAAAAGTATATCACCTTACGAATTATGACTACTTAGTTAAATGGTCGTCTTTTGTTATAAGAGACTTGAATTTTATTCATGAAAATTAAAATCAAAAACTCTTAGAAACAAAAAAAGACCATGTTAATAGTTTAGATAGTGTCAATTCTATATATTTCTTAAACATTGACCGCGAAACTCCGAATTGCATGCCATCCAGTAGACAAGAAAACCACCTTATGTACTTATTGTATTTGTAAGAACCACCGTAGCTGCTTTAAAACTGTACATCTCGCTTATTTATTCATTTTTACTGTGATGTTGAATTAAAAAGAAAACTCGCTAAATGCACTCGCAAATTGTAAACTTGTAAACTCGCAAACTTTTACAAGACAATCACTTTTTTAGATTTTTTTTGTTGTGAAAACGTAAAAGTTTGGTAGATACTAATTAATATTTACACACACATGTGTCTTCAAATAATGTTATAGATTTTTCATTTGCTGTAAATATTTATTTTTCTATATAATAATATTATCTTAACATATTGACTTTATAGTTTATGATTTTATTTTATTTAAATTTTAGTTAATTAAATTGTTGAGTTTTTCTTTGTATATTAATTTGTTAAGATGCAATATTATGCAGCATATTTTGTTATCTATCATGTCGATTCATTTCATTGTTGAACTATCACACACTAAATAAAAATTTAACCTGATCAATTTTATAAAAAGTCTTCGTCGTGACATTTCTTAGAAAGAAGTCTCGCGAATTGTTAATTAAATACAATAAAATTTTAATCAAAAACTACAACAGTTTAGTTTTCAATTCATTAAAATAATAATTCATCGTATTTAGAAGTAGTATAAGTAGTTTAACCTTTTAGCATATCTAGACTTTCGAATCAATAAGTTCACTGTAAGACGCAGGTATGTTTGTCAAACGCTTGATCTATTATTTCTAAATTTTATTTGATACTAATGACATTTTTTATTTACGCCGGAATTTCAATGAGTTTAGGAGATCTTGAGGACGAACAAGAAGTTTTTGATTGGATTGTAGCACAAAAGAATGACGAAAGTATACAAGAGGTTGATCGTGAAACATTTTTGGCTTACATCGATTCCAAAGACTTTTTGGCGGTTGTTTTCTGTTAGTATTCAAAAATTTATAAAAAAATATTTTTAAACTTATCTTTCAACTTAATCTGAACAGTTGACGAGGATGACGAGAAGATGACCACTAAGATTCTGAGGCACATAGAACTTATTGACGACGAGGCAGCTGAGTATGGAATCAAGATCATAAAATGCAACGATCTGTTGATGGCTAAGAAATTCGGGTTTAGAAACCCACCAGGCATTACTTACTTCAGAAAAGGTTCGTTTAATGGTATTCAAACCACTTGATCTTTAATCTTCTTTGTTTTATGTATACAATGTTTTTTATTTTTACTATTTTTAACTATACTTTTAAAATTCAGGTAAAAATAGTAGAAATAATTTCTTCTATTTTTACCTATACTTTTAAAATTCAGGTAAAAAAAGAAGAAATAATTTCTTCTATTTTTACCTATACTTTTAAAATTCTATGCTATTAAAATTCAGGTAAAAATGGTAAAAATAATTTCTACTATTTTTAGCGAGTTTCATATAATATATTATATACTTTTAAAATTCATACATTATACTGCTTTATCAGGGAAACCAATCAACTATGACGGAGATATTGACGATGAAGAGGAAATACTTGACTGGCTAACAAATCCAGATAACATGGAGATGACTGATCACATAGAGCGCGCCAATAGAAAAATGTTCGAGAAAATTCGCAAGGCATCCGATTTTTTGGCTGTCTTTTTCTGTAAATCATTTGAAGCTTTTTTATTATTATAAAAATGTATTGTTAACCGATCTGTATATTTCATAGATAGCGACGACTGCAAACAATGTCCAAGAGTATTGGCAGAAATCGAACATATTGATGATGAGGCTGATGAAGTTGGAATCAATTTTGTGAAAATAGACGATAAACAAATGGCAAAAGAAGTAGGTATCTTTGCATTACCTGCCATTGTTTTCTACAAACAACATTCAAAAGAGCCTGTAATTTATGCTGGTACGTTCAGCAGAATTTTGAGTCGAATGGTCGAATATTTTATACAAATCATTACAGGTGATCTCTATGACGAGGAAGCAATTTTGAATTGGCTTTTAACGCAAAAGAATCCTGGTGGCGACATCATCGAGGACTTAGAAGGAGCTAGACTGAAAAAGCTCATTGAAGAGTCTCAATCCATCGCAGTTTATTTTTGTAAGTCAAATATAATTTTCTAATTGAAAATTTAAAGTAGACATGGAAGACAAAGTAGATAATAAAACAATTGTCTTAATTAAATGAATCTAGGGAATAAAACTTTATGCGATTATTGTAAAAGCAAAGCGGCACGTAAAACAAGGCATAAGAAAGAGAAGGTGGAGGTGACTTACTTACCAGTGTTTAAAGATGAGAATGCAGAAGTAGTTGAAGAGCAACCGCACGTTGAAATAAATGAGGGTGAAGCACAAAACCCCAAATGTCTTGCTTTAAAACCGAACTTGAGAATTGGAAATTTTGGAATGTTGTCCCCAAAAATGTTTAACTTTCATTTCTGCTCGAACCCTTTAATTGAAAATTTTTGCCAATGATATGCGATGGCGTCGATTGTTCTGGGTGTTTTGGCTGAAAATTCTTGCAGAATGATAAAACTAGCTTTTGATTATTGTGATCCCTCAAACTCCAAACTGAACTAATTTAATATCCTTTTTCATATCATAATTTCAAGGGTCTAAGAATACAAGAATCTGCTTTAGTTTGATTTTTTTTATTATTTCAATTTATAAATTATGATTTTTTTTTCAACAGACGCTACCGGAGAATGCGATCAGTGCAATGGTATTTTAGACGAGCTTGAAAATATCGACGATGATTGTGATCGTCATGGAATCACCTTTGTCAAAACTCAAGATTACTCGATTGCCGAGCTTTATGGAATCAACGAGTACCCCGTTATGGTATATTTTGAAGAAAACATTCCCAACGTATTTGAAGGTCATAAAATTACTATTGAATCAATGAATGTAATTAAAATAAAGTTTCACTCAATTACAGGCTCACTTAAAGAAGAAGAGGAAGTATTACAATGGCTGATTCAACAAAAGACTGAAGATCGTATCGAGTTGATTACAAGAGTGATGTTAGAATCTATGGTGGAGGAAACACAATATCTAGCAGTGTACTTCTGTAAGTAGAGGCTGATCCTATCACTTCTACTCTATCTAGTGGCAATTAGAATTCTGTTTCAGTGTTAGGTAGTTTTAGATATTTTTCAAGCCACCTGCCCAAATTTGTTGCTATTTGGACTGTTTTTAGTTTTGTTCAAGTCTGGGCAGGCTTTAAGCAGCAACAAAAAAAAACCTACCGAAATAGGAAATGTTCACGTAGTCAGCCTCCCCCAAAATTTTAAGAATTTTTTCCAAAAATTGTAGGATTTTGATTTTTAAACATTATATATTTTTTTGTTGCCTCTCCCATCCCACAAACTCATACTGAACATAAAAATCCACGACCTTATAGTGCGTGAAAATAACGTTAAACCCCCCGCATATTGCCGCAGTTTGTGTGCCGCTAGAACCAATTCCAGTAATTATAGTTCCAAATATACACATGTGCATGCCAGAAAAAAACCAGAAGGCTTTAAAAATGATAAGCACAAGAAACGCAAAAAGGTCGCCAATTTGCCAGTGGCCAACTATAAAAGTGGATATGTAGCATCAGGTATATTTACATTCCAACCAACATAGAGTTGAATCAGTTCTTTTTGATGATTTGTTTTTTTGAATTTGGAGTGAAATAGTACAATAGATTTTTGATTGAGAGTAGAATTTCGAAAAAAAAAACTGATTCAATTTTGGTGAAATACTGATAAGTCTTCAATTATCCAATTCATGCATCACATTATCTGTTTGATTTTATTTCCCAAGTTTCTTTTTTTGTTTGAGAAGCGCTTTATAAGCACCTAGATCAGCTTTAGTGAAAGAGTTGAAAAAGAGTGCATTGGCTGCATTCAGCCAATCATCAAACTTTCGATTATTTTCTTTACAGACAAAGTTCATTGCAACATTTGCGATCAGATCTTAGAAGGACTCGAATTGGTGGATGATGAGTGTGATGTTTTTGGTATCCACATGGTGAAAATTCAAGATCCTCAGTTAGCAAAACGATACTCCATTAAAACTTTCCCAGCACTGGTCTATTTCAGAAACGGTAATCCTCTGATTTTTGAAGGAGATTTACAAAATGAACAGTCTGTTCTTGAGTGGCTTATCGATGACGATAATCGAGAGTTGGCTGATGAAATTGAAGAAGTTAATGAGCGCATGTTGGAAAGATTGATGCAGGAGTCAGCACTGATGTGTGTCTTTTTCTGTAAGTGATTGCCAAAATAAATATGTTAAAAAGATAGCTTATAATCAAATGTTTTAGATGACGAAGACTGCCACGAATGTGAAGAGATTTTGGAAGAACTAGAGCAAATTGATGGAGAAGCTGATATGTTTGGAATTGATTTCGTTAAAATTGCTAGTGTTGAAGCTGCTCACAAATATGAAGTTACTACAATTCCATCTTTGGTCTACTTCAGGTTTGGATTGAATTTTTTTTATAAATCTGATATTCTAACGGTTTAACTTTCCAGAAAACAAGTGCCAATGCTTTACGATGGTGATCTTCATCAACCCGACAAAATTCTTAGTTGGTTGACATCTCAGGATGTATTTGAGATTAAAAATGAGATTGAAGAGGTCAATCGTAGGAT
Source organism: Parochlus steinenii (assembly GCA_038502155.1). Taxonomy (NCBI): domain Eukaryota; kingdom Metazoa; phylum Arthropoda; class Insecta; order Diptera; family Chironomidae; genus Parochlus; species Parochlus steinenii. The sequence goes on along the minus strand of JAXCIN010000023.1, from coordinate 746,639 downwards.
GTTAGACAAGCTCATGGAGGAAAATGAATTCCTTACAGTTTTCTTCTGTAATAACAGTTTTTCACTATAATTACTTGAAAAAAATCTTATTTTAATTTAATTTAAATATTCTAGTTGAGCATGATCACGATGATAGCACAGCAGCACTAGAAAAACTTGAAAACATAGACAGTGAGACTGACAATTTGGATATCACTTTCGTCAAGATGGCAGACACACGCTATGCTCGTAAATGGGGCGTCACTAAAATTCCAGCCCTCGTATATTTCCGCAAACGATTCCCAAGCATCTATAGAGGTTCGTACAATCAAAAACTTTAAGGTCTAAATATTTCTAAACACGAAAAAATATTTCTAGGTGACATTTTGTCTGAAGATGATGTGCTCGATTGGTTACGAAAGAACAGGTTCCGTCAGCCTGAGTTGAACATTTTTATGTACGCGTTGATTGCGATTGCCATAGGATTCGTTCTTTACACCGCATTTTTGCTGCAATGCTTCAAACCTGCTCCTCCAATCCCTGTCCAACATCCAAAGCAGTCGTAGACTATTTAAAAATTTGAAGGGTTGATTTAATTGTGGGGCTAGGAATGTACATGAAATATTTTAGAAGTCGTAGAAAAATGTCGAAATTATAGAATTATTCGAAATTAAATTTAATTAATTTTACGAGTTCCGTTCAAAGGTCTATAAAAAATTTAAAAAAAATCTAAAAAAAGAGAGCAATTTATTGTTTATGCATTTTTGTTAAGAAATTATAAAATAAAGAGAGAGTATATTTAGTTTCAATTTGGGTTATTTAAATATATATTAAATCTCAACATTTTGTAAATGAATAAAATTTCTCCCATTCGAATAAAAATATGAAAATTTTCAATTTGAAAACCCATCGCAGTCAAGTCAGATGAAGATGATCTCTCGAACTTAGTATCAAGGATCCAGAAAATGTTTGGAGAATTCTGAAACTTATAAAAAATAAAAATGATCAACGGCAATTGTTGCAAAAGGGAATAAATATCTCATTAAAATTGTTTGTTTTTTACATGAAAATATGATATTTTTATTTTTAACATTAAAACTCACATTTTATAATAATTATTATCAATGAAATCAAACAAACAAGACAATTTAATTTATTTTAAGTTAATGGAGGAGAAATTATTATGTAAATAAACTTGAATAAACTGATACATGAAAGATTTAGAGTATTTATTTTCTTTTAATAATATGTACGTACTTTTTGTTACAGTCTTTGTAACTTTAGAATTTATTTTTTGCTTCGTGTTACAATTTTGGTGTATCTAGGCTTTAAATAAATCAACGGGTGATACATGATCATTGACCAAACTAAAAGTTTGTATTTACCATTTCAATGTGAAAATCAATCACCTTTCCTCTGATATGCTTAAAGAAATTTTTTATGGCTTCTCATACTGAATTTCTTTCCAAAAATTGAAATTTGTCGAATTATTTTCTTTATTTTGAAGTAATTGGTTCTTGATTTTTGTCCAGTCATAAACACACTGTTGAAGTTTAAGCATCGTTTTTGTTATAACAGATTTGTGCTTGTAATTTTTGCAACGCGTTATCACAAAAGTAGATTATTTTAACAAATAATAATTACTTGGCTTTGAATATTTAACGGAGCTACACATCAAGCAGTTTGAAATTTTTTCAAACAGTACTCAGTTGTAGGTTGTCGCTGAAGCAGAAAACACATATCAAATTAATTCTCTACATTTGGGATCAAAGTTGAAGATTTAATTTAAAGTGATCAAAGTGATTGTATATTTGGATTCGAAGAGATGGAAAAATTTGTTCAATCGAATACAAATGGAACAGCTTATCCACAGTTAAAAATTGCTGTTGTTGGAGGTGGTTTGGTGAGAAACTATAACTATACACAAGAGTGCAATCCTATAAAAAAGAATGAATTTATGTTATTAAATAATTATAAAAGATCTTAGGATTAAGAAATAAATCAAAATGTATTTAATTATTAATATGTTTTTACTTCTTCTCAATAAAGCTGATAAATAAAAGAGTAAAAATGCATAATTACTCAATTTGCACAATTAAATTAATCAAACGAGATAAATAAAATTATTCGAAACTAAGATATTATTAATTATCAATTCACAAATACTTTATAGAATAGGCTTATAGCATTACACCTTATTACTCAAAGGCGACTTTCTGTATATTTATCAATACTCAGTTTTGAATATAAAATTTTTACTTAAAATTCTTATTCAAGTTCTTACAGAGTTCGAAAATTAACTATGGCAACCCACTTCATAAGAGCAATAAAGCTGAAGTGTGAATCTCACGTAGTTTTGTAGTTTTGTGTTAATATTTTAATCGAGTACTTTGAGTATATCGATAAAAATGCTGTTTGAAATCACGTATGGCTGATAAAGTGATAACAGTAAAAATTAGATTCATAAACAATAGATTTGCTGTGATTTGTGAAAAAATTATATGACCGATAAATTTACAATGAAAAAAGGTGAAAATTTTGCAATTACCGTATCATGACCAATGAAAAATACATCAGGCAGCTAGCATATAATATGTAATAGCGTAATCGATTTTATATATATAGCGACAAAGTTTTTTATTAATATTTTCTTGTGTCACAGGTGGGTGCTTTAGCAGCTTTACATTTGGGCAAAAAGGGACATGAAGTTCATTTGTATGAATATCGTGAAGGCAAGTCAATTCACACATTGTTTCTAAACCTTCCAAAGTAATCTTATAAGAATATTATTTTGATTTCAGATATTAGAACCGCTGAATTAGTCATTGGTAGAAGTATTAACTTGGCATTATCTGCTCGGGGAAGAAAAGCGTTAGCTGAAGTTGGTCTGGAAGAAAAATTGCTAGAACATGGAATACCAATGAAAGGGAGAATGCTACACGATTTAAATGGAAATTGCAAAATTGTTCCATATGATCGAAATACAAACCAAGCGATTTATTCGGTCGGTCGCAAATATTTAAATGAAGTTCTTTTGTCGGGTAAATCTTATCTGTAGTACATTTCAAAAAAAAAATCATTTTATAATCATTTATTTTTTTGTGAAAAAGTGTTCTGATTTGCTTTGAAACGTTTCTTTTTGTTGAAAAAAAAATGCTCTGATATTTTCACTTCGTTTGTCTGTCCGTCTGACCGTCTGTCTGTAAAAATAATACAATTTCTGCAAACTGGAAATTGTTTTCTCACTTTGTTACATTTAGTTTCAATGTTTCTATAGCTCATTGAAGTCTTACAAAAAACCTAGTCTATAAATAAAATATACGCATGAATGCAGGCACTCATATCAAATTTCATATTTTTACAAATTTTTCAGCTGCTGAAAGATACCCGAACATTCATTTGTATTTCAACAAAAAATTGAACTCAGGAAAACTCGAAGATGGCGAAGTAGTTTTTTTGAAGTAATTATATTATTTAGTTGGTTAAAATAATTGATTTAAAAAACCTGAATTACAATAATATAGCACTCTGACGAAAGAAGAAGAACACGTTTCAGCAGATCTGGTAGTTGGATGTGATGGAGCCTTTAGTGCTGTTCGAAAGCAAATGCTTCAACGTCCTGGTTTCAACTTCAGTCAAACTTACATTGAGCATGGATATCTTGAGCTTTGCATTCCAGCAACAAATGATGGAAAAGTATAAAAAAATATTTGGCATCAACATTTTAAACATTTATGTTTTTGTAGTTTAAAATGCCTCACAACTACCTTCATATATGGCCTAGAGGAAAATTTATGATGATCGCTTTGCCGAATCAGGATAAAACTTGGACAGTGACTCTTTTCATGCCATTCGAACATTTTGATAGCATCAAATATCCCGATGAGCTATTGAAATTTTTCAAGCAATACTTCCCAGATGCTATTCCTTTAATTGGTGAAGAGCGTTTGATGAAAGATTACTTTAAAATTCGTGCTCAACATTTGGTAGCCATCAAGGTTTCTTAACTTACTATGCTCAAACTGAATTAATACTCATATTGTATAATTGATTTCAGTGTAGACCTTACCACATTGGGTCGAAAGCATTGTTACTGGGAGATGCTGCTCATGCTGTCGTACCATTTTATGGTCAAGGAATGAATGCTGGATTTGAAGATTGTTCCATTTTAACTGAGCTATTTAACAAACATGGAAGTAATTTGGAATCTATTTTGGAAGAATTCAGTGACTCTCGCTGGGAAGATGCCCATGCAATATCTGATTTGGCAATGTACAATTATGTCGAGGTATATCTTCATTGAATAATATTTTCTATTAATAATCTCATAATCTTTTTTTTAGATGAGAGATCTTGTGAACAAAAAATCTTATATCTTCCGAAAATACTTGGATGACTTTTTGTCACTACTCTTGCCGAAAAAATGGGTACCATTGTACAACTCTGTCACATTCACTCATATGCCTTACAAAAAGTGCATCGAGAACAGAGCTTGGCAGGATAAAAAACTTACTCAGTTTATGATGATTGGTGGAATAACTACTACAATCGGGATTTGTGTAGCTGGATACCATTTTTCAGATAAAATCTGTAATTTTTTGGAGAATTCTTTGACTGATTTATCCAAGAAAATTAAATTTTAACATATTCCAAAATTCAAGAAACAAATTGAAGAAGCAAAAATAAATATCAAATAATGTAAAGTTTTGTAAAATTAAGTGGTCACAAATATTTATTGTAATACGCAATTTATAAAAATAAATCAAAATTCGAAGATAAAATCAATCATCAGTCATTCATAAACTACGTCATGTTCTTTGGTTGGAGAATATTAACGGTTTCGAAACATTTTGTAGATTAATGTATTGTATTGTATGTATTATGTATCTCAACTAATACTTGGTCTTGGGGCTTTCGGTGGCTCTTTTACTTGATCCCAATTGTTTGAAATAATGGCTTTTTTAAGGCGAATCCAAAAGGACTTTTTTTCAGCTTTGTCTCCATGTGCCGGCCATATGATGTAGGTTTTTGTTTTCATCAGATACTGTAATGTTTTTGGTCTTTTGGATTTAGGAATTTCACCATCCATCATCACTAGAATTAACTGTTCTCTACGAGTTTCAAGTAACCTAGAAATTAGAATTAAAAATAAATTTGTGTGAATAATGATGAATTTTTATTATTTTGTGTTATCAAAGATATTAAAACTAACCTGTGATGTGCCAAATGCATTTCAAATTGACACCAATGACTTGATAAAAAACTTTCAGACACTAACAAAAGAAGACAACGGGATTGATCCATGCATGTTATAATATTTTCCAGAATGCTCAAGCCAACCTTTAAAAACAAAGTTTTTTGATAAATATTTCCAAATAAAAAAATTTTAATAAAAAAATACAAACCTGAAAGTCTCTTTCATGCAAACAAACATTAATAGTAGATCTCTTCTCAATGTTCGGCAGAAGCTCATCCAGTACCCAAATTCTGTCTTTATCACTGTAACTCACAAATACATCATATGTGAATGAATCATCAATTTTCTGCGTTTTCAAATTGTGTTTTCGTTTTTCTTCTTTTTGAACAAGAAGATTCTTATCTGAGTCTGGCTCTGAAGTGCATGCAAGTATTAAAGAGTTCCTTAAAAGAATGAAAAAGTATCTGATGTGTTTCTTGTTGAAGAAAAGAACAATTGCAAGAGTCATCGCTGACATGGCACCAAACATCATGTAAATCCCTATTGTAAGCTGATCTCTGACGAAATCATTCATTGTGATTTCATGTGTTGTATTACTTTGAGCTTCAGAGGTTGTTGTTTCTACATTTGGTGGATCCACATCTACATCCGGTAAATCTCCTGGCGGATTTACGGGAAGATCTGCTCTTTTGACCATACATGCTACAACATCACCGAATCTGTACACAATGTCAGTCTCAGGATCGATGCAACGATAATCGTTGTCAGCAAAATCCATTAACTGAAAACTGAAATCTATCATTCGCATTTCTATCATGTACATGTCTATCTGTTCAGGAGTCAGCTCAGGAATTAGATCATTGCATTTACTTGGTACTTCAGTAGTGATTTCAATCGCAACCGGAGTTTCAGTAGTCTCTTGTGATGTAGGAGGAACAGCTAATGATTTTGCCATACCAACAAGTCGCTCCATAAGCTTATAACGTCGTCTTTTACGCTTAAAAGGCCCATCGAGTTTATCTTCAGTATCATTCTTAGGCCGTTTTTGGAATCGTCTGTATCTTTTAAGGTTCCTGTAACTTCGGTTTACTTTACTAAAACAAGTGTTGTATTGCCTGGAGATGACATTGTAGTATTCTTTTTTATTAAAGCGCTTATTTGGAAATGGAATTGTTCTTCTGTATCTTGATTTAGCCTCAAACCTACGAAATAACTTTAGTAATAAAATAAAACCTTAGTAATAATATCTTACATGCTTTTGGAATCATCCAAGACGGAAGAGTTAGGGCAGTGAAAATCTCTTGCGTTTCTGATCGCTTTGTCCATAAACTCACGCAATATACACGCTGAAATGATTATATTAGTAGTATATATCTCATATTGAGGAACAAAAATAAATTGGTTAAAATTACTGCAAATAAAGTTATTGTTTCCAATTGCTAAAAATTTTACATCAGCAAAATCCTCGATCATTTCTTGGCTCAAATAATTGATTTTGTTACTCCTAAGATTAAGCATCACTAGCTTATCATTCTTATCAAAAACTCGCACTTTCCAAATTTCAATAAGATTGTGCTGCAAATCTAAAATCTCTAAATTTGGTAATCTCTCAAAAAAACTGGAGTTTACATCTGTAATATAGTTGTTTCTAAGGTCCAACATCCGAAGTGCACCAAGATTTTTGAAGTATCGAAGGTGCTTCAAGTTTGATTCTCCAAACACAAGCACTTCTAAACTATTCTCCAAGCCAATAAAGGAGCTATGACGAAGTGATTTTGATAAATCTTGATTTCCTGATAAATCCAAGACCTTCATATTTGTGTTCTTGAACATTGAAGGTGCGATTGTTGAAATATCCGTGTAGCATAAACTTAGTTGTTCCATTTTTGTCCCGAGTGATGAAAAAGCTTTTATACTTTCCGGTAAAAGCTTCGTGTGAGATAAGTCTAAGAAAAATAGTTCGGACAAGTTCTGAAATGCGTATTCAGGTAAAAACAGACCATCATTTCTAATAGGATCTGTATCTTCTTTATAGTAGTTGTTGTAGGAAATGTCTAGATGTGTGAGTTTTGATAAGTACATGAATGCTGAAGAAGCCACTCTCTTGAATAAATTGTGAGCCAAAAAAAGGTGCTCCAACTGAGGTAAATTCCTAAATATATCCTCATCTAGTGAATCGATGCTACAATTTCTCAAATCAAGCTCTTTAAGTGTTAGCATGAGTGGAAATGTAGACCAGTTGTAGAAGGAAGTGTTTACATTTGGCGCAAACAGTTTGTTAAAATTGTTTCCAGCTAAACTTAGGTATTGGAGGGTTACATTAGTTATCTGCAAAGCATCAGTAGGTACTCTTAGAAGACCGTTTTGTGCTAAAGACATGAACATTATTATCTAAAATTAAAGTTTGTTGTAAGATTAATGCTGAATTATTGTATAACAAACTCACATCATTTGGATTAGTAGTCCTTAAACGAGTTACTTGTTCTAAAATAGATGTTTCGGTTTGAATTGTAAAAGATAAGTCCAAGTACCCTGACTGTTGTGCTAGAAAATATAAGTTTCAGTGAAAAAAGCAATTCGGTGAAGTGTCAAACTGGTAAAAGTAAGGATTTTAATCTAAAAATCTTTTACCGAAAAATAAGTATGTTAGTGTATAACAATCATACAAAAAAAAATCATAATTATTACTTACATTGTCCTCGCACTGGCCGAGCTAACTTAAGTGAGCCGTCATCATTAACCCACCACGACATATAATATTCTGGTTTATTCAAAATACATAAAGGTGCTTGTGACTCTTTTGTTTCATTAACGTAATCAAATTCTTCATCCTCTTCAATTTGGTTGTCTTTTTTTCCGTCATGTTCATCATCAATCGTAGTTGGAACTATATTGTTGATCGAAGTGGCATTTTCATAATCAGAAACAATCGAAAATGTTGTCGCTTTCAGCAGCTTTGGTGTTGGTGTTGTTTTAAAATACTGATAAGAGCTTTCATTGCGTTCTGATTGAACTTTATTGCCAATCAAATCACATTCAATTAAGTTTAAGCACAATATAGTTAATATAATTATTACAGGAAATACTTTGCATGCATTGCTTTTGAAAAACATATTTCTGAATATTTTCTGATGTCATTCATTTTTTAAGCTTTGAACAGTGACGGATTGACTTTTTAGAAATCTGTATTATTTGTAGGTTATGTAATTGTACATAATTTGGTTTCTATTTCGAATGTTCTACACAATTTTATTCACTTTATGCACTACACATGAACTTTATTTTTCTTATTTAACTATGATTATATTCAATTTACATTGAACTCTTATCTATCGTTTAATTTTCTGCCAAAATTTTCCGGTCCTTTCACATCAATTTTTCACGAAGCACTGAAAACCGTCGGTAATGGCATCAATCACTTCAGAACCTATAATTAATTTTTCGCTTCATTATTTTATCAAATTTTCGATAGTAAAGTTCGTTGATAAAATGTAATATCAGACTTATATTCCGAATGTTGATTCCTTGAGTATTAGAGACAACAGTGCTGTACACAGTTCAGTTTAAAAGAATAATTTAAGTTTTAAAGAAGAAAAAAAAAAATCTGGACTTAATAGAATTTATTCTATTGAATTGCGAAAATCAGCTTGTACGCATGATTTGTTTCAAGTAAAGTGTCCTTCACTTAAACTACAATTGTTTGTTTCATACTAACTACATTAAAAATTATTAAATATTCGTAATTTTACTAAGAAATATTTTACATAGTTTATTCAATAATTGATAACAATTAGTATATATTTAACATTATAATTTATAATTTGGGAATCTTTTCTCTTGGTCTAAAACAAATTTAGATAGAGTAAGCTACAAATATACAATTTTATGATACAATTGACACAAAACCATTTATTCTATTTTTAGAATAACGTTTTCCGAATTTTTAATGTATTTTTTCTTGTTCATTTCAAAAAGAGCCTGCAGTTGGTCACAAAATTGGTTATGATATGTTTGAATATTTTCATCTGTCGGCTTTTCAATCAAAGGAATTTCAATTGGCTTTCCAATAACTGTAGTTATTGGTACTCGTCTTGGTATCAGACCAAATGTGTATTGGAAAAACCCACGACCACAGAAGAGTGCTGGTGCAACTCCAGTGATTTTTTTAAAAGCTTCTTGACATTTTCTCAAAAGGGAACCTGGAGGGTTATCAGGTTGATCGAATATGTCCACCTCACCAAATGAAAATACGGGCACAATTGCAGTTCCAGTTTGCAAGGCGATTCTCACAAATCCTCTGCGACGCTTAAGAACCAGTTGATAGTTTCCAGGTCGAGAATTCAAAGCTTCTTGTGCTCCACCAACCATTAAGATGCATGCGTTTGAAGTATATCCATCTGAGTTGTAGGTATCCTTTGGGTCGTTTGATTTGGAGAGTAAAGTTTTAATACTTTTTTCGGTCGCTGAGTTCATTCCCCAGCTCAAAGTGATTTCTCGGAATAAAGGTACAAAGAAATGATAGTTAAGCGTGCACAGTTTTGATCGAATACCAGGAAACATCTTCTTAAAACTGGTAGCGTTTGTAGCAAAATTCCCGAATGCTCCGGTGCTATAAAATTGACAAATAAAATTCATTAATTATTAATTCCAGATCTTGATTTCCAATGATTTAATCTTCGTAGTTAATTTGAACAGAAATAATTTGATTTTTGTTAAACTTACATTAGATTAGTACAAAAAAAGATATCGTCCAAAAGAAAAATAAAAGGATATACATTTTATGAAAGATAAGATAGGAATAAAATCTGGCAGTGTATAAAATATTGAAAATTCCTTTTATGGTTTTACAAAAAATGAACGTCACTTAATTACCATTAACCAAATATTACCTGATTACTCCATGTGGAAAAACTGCAAATATATAATTTCGGTTTGGAGATAAGTTTTTGGTTTTAACCAGATTTATGGGAAAGTATTTAACGAATTGTTTCCATATGGGCCAGTTTCGAACCCAAGTTGATCTTAAATAAACAATAATGATGAAATTATACAATTAAAAAATAAATGAAAACTCACCCTTGACCACGATCAGCATTATAAGCTGCTTTACGATCCACCAGTACAAATATTCCGTACATTACTGTTAAAGCCCTTAGATAAATACCTCCGCTTATCTAGCAGATTGAAAATAATAATTGAATTTTAGTAAGATTCTTAAGCATTAATAAGAATAAGAATATTTATTAAAATATTAAATATTGAATAAATTATAAAATTTTGAAAAAAAAAATTATGTTAGTAAAGTTATAAAAAAGTAAAAAAAAAAACAAATTTAATTAAAATTGATAACGTAAAGTGATTACAAAGACTAGACTATAATCTATAGCTCACCAAGAAATATACAATCAAAGCCACACAAAATGTCTCTCCCGAAAGAACCATCAACATGAATAATACCGCACCTAAAAACTCTAGTCTTCTGTCCCAGGACACAAATAGTGGAGCCCATTTTATTTTCATGTTGCTCTTTCTTTTTTTTCCACAAAAACTAAAAGTTAAAACTGTGAACTGTTTAACACAAAACCCGGCTTTTTGATAACGTTAATTTTGCTCACACGTGCTTGCATTTAATCAGAAGATTGATTGTAAAACTGATTGATTTTTACAATCCTGTTGAGCTGCACTCATATTTCAGCTAAAACGTTCTTTAATAAAATACTGCTAGCATTAAAAAATTAACAAAAATAATTTTTTAACTCACAAAATGACTTGATCTACTGGACGTTTCACAACACACTGATTGATAATGAAATGGTATCAAACTCAAAAATATTTTTTGTCTTTTTATTGAATTATTTAATCTTCGTAAAAATTATCCCTTTAAGCAGCGTTGAGCACGCCTAGATGGATTATCAATATCAGGTTCAGAGTTCAGGTACTCAAATGTAAACTTAAAAAATATTATTAAACCAAAAAATATTTTAAACTAATATAAAATTTTATTTAATAAGTACCTGATATTGAACCAACAAAATGATCGTTATTTGTCGGAATCAAAAAATTGTGTGTGCAACTTGATTAAAAAATTCTATTCTGACCAACACTAATGAAATATTTGCAGCAATTTCTATAAATAATACTGATAACAAATCGAAAAATAAACAAATTGGAATCCGATAATTATCTTTATCATATCATATACGGTATTATCAATAAAAATGTGGTAAAGTAAGGGTTTAAACTTTATGTGTGACGTAGACTGTATGTCAATATGACGAATTTTGTAATAATAAAAAACTTAACTGTTATTGTAGCACTTTTCTTTGAAGAAGTTGCAAACAAAAACCACAACACTGAATAATTCCTTACATGTCACTAAATTTTGAAAGCTTTCAGACAATTACGAAAGGAATCAATCAATAATGGGGTTTCTATTTGCGACGACTACGCCAAATTCTTGATTTTTTTATTTCGTAGTAAGAAAATTATAAAATTATCATAAAGTTACTTCAAAAATCTAAAGTGCAAAATTCAATGAACAAAACTTATCATCAATCGATTTCTAACTTGCACACTTAATGCAATTTTTTAACAATTTTTGTTTTGTGTCAAATGCGTATTAAAAGTATTATTAAAAAAGGTGAAACAGATATATTTATTAATTTACCGTAATGACTTTATACTGGAATCAAATTTTTTATTAAATAACTTGGTTTTTCGATAAGAAAATCAGTTTTTCTCTGATGTATCATGTTATGGTCAGGTAGTTTGGAATTTTTGGAATTCAGTTTGAGTGGAATTTTCAATAAGCTTTGGTTTTTGTATTTTAGTATCTTTGCAGGTTTATTTCAGCAAAACCTTTCATGAAAGATTGACTGAACCCTTATCAAAATCACTACATATATATCACATCTCTACAGTAAACTGTAATTTCAAATTTCAAGTTCTGCCAGCGATAAACTACACTTAGAACATCGTTCTGGTAAATTAGAAATTAAACTGAAAAGAAAAACGGAACATATTTCGTAAACTGCACTCACAAAGCATACTCATAACGTTTTACGATTAATTAGTTGTATACTTATGAAAAATTATTAAAGTGTTGGAATAGAGTATGAAGTAGATCGATAGCAAATCGAAATAATGCATAATATACTTTTAAATTATGTAGGGAATGTTTTCGCATTAGCAGGAAAATTCTTTTCTCTATCAAAAAGAACAAATAACAATGGTAATGACTCAATTTTCAAGATTATTAGCATACGATTAAGTGATAATTAGAAACCTAAAAATAGTTCTGTGCTCAAGTAAATAAAACAAATGAAAATAACTTCTTATCCAATTATAATCTGATCTACGATCTAAATCTTTGTTTATCATTCAAGTTGAGTCAATGTTGATTGTATTACTTTTTCAAATTATTAATCGAAATATTTTCTATTAATAAAACCACTTTTTACTGTTTATATAACCAAACAATTTATTTACATAATTTTTGTTAAATATATATGGTATTTTTAATAATAAATTTTCAGTTTTTTCAAATAAAAACTCATAATTTCTTCATTTCCTTTCGAAAAACTTTTGATGTCAATTGAAAAAAAATTGTGTACTTATATGACACTGTATTTTTTGGTTTGATCGTAAATATATTAATCTTTATTTTACTACATAACTGCGATCATTTTTGATGCGATATAACACCTTTGTTTCTTTTGTTCTACAATTTCATGATTTTATGAATCTTGTTTTAAAAAATATAATGTTAGTAAGTTCATATTACGCATCTATGCTCATCTCAAATGCTTCTAGAAATTTTTCCTCTATATGGTTCAAAAAGTTATTTTCAACAGCAACACTTATAAGAATTAGGAATAAAATCACTTATTTACAGTATCGATTTATATTGCAAGTTGTTTCAGTTAACTATTTTCATATCTGATGCTTAACGGGATGAAGTGTTGGTGGGATTAATAGTTTCATATCAATTAATGTTATTCATGAATATTTTATATCAAGCTTTAAAGCAATATATGCCTGAAAACCAAGATTTTTGGTTATTTTTGTAGTTGTGTTCAATTGCTTTACGTATATTTTTGTGACCCGCATGAAATGTTTTTCAGTTACCTTTGAAACCAACAATAGTTTTTTTTGTTAAATTTGAATATTTTGAATGGTACTGGATTATTAAAAGATTTTATTTGTTTACTTTTTGAAAGACTTTTTTTGAAAATAAAAATATCACTTTGAATGAAATAAATACATCTGTTTAAATTGTGTGTAAATAGGTTTTCAGGGATAAAATTTTATAAAATAATAGTCTTGACACTGTGAAATTGAAAAATATGTGCTCAAGCTTCCAAGTGAGCTAATGAAATTTTTTCAACTCAGTTGAAATTTTTTTTGTTGTTTTTGTGACATAACTACAACGACAATTCTTCATGGAAAGATGGAACTTCAAATGGGATTCTTCAACACTTCAACATTTTGAAACTTAGACAAGTTTAATAACTTTAATATAATATTGGCACTTTCAAATTAACTTATTAAATTAAGTTTAAATATTTTAGTAAATATGTTATAACTAAGAGCATTTAGTGGATCCTGTATACTTTTTATGCAAAAACTAACTAACTTACCTAAAAAAAAACATTTATTTCTGCATAAAAAATATCAAGCCACATTGTGGTTAATACAGCATCACTATAATAAGATGAATACAACAAACCTCCAAAGCTCAATAAAACCAACAATTAAATATAACTTTGCTAAACAAGTAAAGTATGTATAGTTACTATTTTAATTAGATACATAGTACATTAGTTGATGGAGTTTAGTTACAGTATCTTAAGACAAATTCATATTTATGATTGCATAATATTTTTAAATAAAATTATTTAAAGTTTCATTACAAATCTAGCAAATAAAGCTAGCTATAATTAATCTACACTAAGAAAGAAGAATATTCGAATTTTTCAATATTTTTTTCTAATTGTGGAACTTTTATTTATTTTTACATGATTTCAACTAAATATTAAACTTGAAACCACGCTTGAATTTTTGTTTTTAAATTAAACCTTTGGGTAATTAAAAGAATGTAAATGATATTGTTGTTAATTTCGAAAAAGATATTGTTCTTAAAAATTAAAAAGATTTAATTTGGGCTAAAAGATTAAAAAAAAAATTTTAGCTGAAAATACTGAATAATTGATAAATTTAATAACAAGTTTTGATTTATCACATCTTTTCTTTCAATAAACTAGATAATTCAACGATCACGCTGGTACAACTGCTGAAAACATTAAAAAATATTTCTAGAATGTAGCCAATAAATATTTTGAAAATAAAATTGCCAACATATTTACATTGAGAATTCATGTTTTCTCAACGTATCATAATAACTAATTAACTTCTTTTTTTTATTACTTAATGCTATCTCTTCAACCTAAAACTATTTGGTAATTGAAGTACTGCATTTAAATGGATTAAGATGGTGTAGTAGCGGTACTGGTGAAGGGCTGGAAGTAATGCAATCCATTTGTCTGAAAAGATATTGTTAACTATATAAAAATCCATACTTTTAGATAAATAAAGTAAACTTACAGCCATATCGTATTCGGTGATGTAAGCGGGAATTTCTAGCTGATCCTTGGATATAACTGCGTACAAGTGTTCAACGCCGGGCAGTGAATGTACTTTGGCTTTTATCGCAGGTGCCATAAAAGTGGTGAACCACCAGGTCATCATTTTTGTCCAGAAGGTAGGGTGAACGATGTAGAATGCCTTTAAGTTCTTCTTGTACCTAAAATTTGAATTAAGATTTGGAGTTATTATGATAGTACCGTATTAACAATAATAAATGATCAAAAAGACTTACTTGTAAGGCAGTATGCTGTAGACTTCTTTTAGCCAGTTCAATGACGGGTAATTATTAGCACTAGTTAACGTGTGGAAATATGAAATCACGTAGTCACCTTTCACGAGAGGGTCCAGTAAATAAATAAGATATAACAACGCCTAAAATAAAATATTAATTATTATATTGCTGGTAGGCGAAAGACCAAAAATATGTAAAGAAAAATGTAATAAATAAAAACATTTTAAAAGAAAATAATATTTTTACTGACCTTTTCTAAGTCTATATTTGCGGCTGGGAACCATTTTCCGCAGAACACAATAACAGGTCTACCTAATCGATCGAATCCACTCTGGTATAAGCAACCAATTCCCTCTACCTCAGAGAGGTCTTCTGTCCGAGCTCGACGCAATAATCGTTCATATCTAAAATAATAAAAGAAAAATTAGTATCGTTTATTTAACGAGTAATTTTGATAAATTTGCTAATAAAGCTTTAAAAGTTTCTAGCGCTTTGTAATATTTTTGATGTTTTCAACATTTTGTGGGTATGCTCATGTTGAGTGAAATTTCTACTTTTTAATTAGACTAATTAAACCGTTTTTAAATTCATGTTTTCTAACAATTAAGCTATCACCCAATTTTATTTGCTATAGTATTATAATTTTTACTATTGAGTTTGGATTGAAGCTTTCAAATGTAGTTTTTTTTTGTTAAAAATTCCACATAATCGATTCACAATAATTTGCACAAGTAAAATGAATGTTCCACCTTCATCGATTCACAAACTTTTATCTGCTTCTATCGAACGAATATTCATTAGTTATATACTTAAAAGTCCTTGAATTTTAAATTTTATTTTTAGCAAAGTCTCTGGTTTCAATTTTTTCAATTTAAAACATCTTATCAAATTTTGGTACAATTTCTTTTTTGTTTTTGTTTTTATTATTGAAGCTCACATTGAGGATCAAAACTATTCATTCAACCATATTGAAAATATTATTTTAAATTTTGTACTTTTAACTATAATTCTAAATACAACAGCAGTCTAAAAAACAATAAAACTTTGCGAGTCAAGTAACTTTGTGGCAATTATGCTAAGTGTTTCTTTCTTTTTGAATATTGTGTAAAAATATTCCAGAAATACTCATATATTATTATATGTAAGATAAAATAATTGGCATCCAGCTATTTTGAGTTATTGCAACAAAGTAAATACAAATAAAAATTTATTATCTGAGATTTGGTGTTATAAGAGTCCCTATTGTCAATATATGACCAGAGGCTTTAGTTCAAGAAGTTTGCAAAACAGGCCTGATTCAATTATATAATTTATTTTTCATTAGACCATAACATTTTTATATTTAAATAGATAATTGAGAATATGAATCACGAACAAATTTCTCAAAAGTTAATAGTATAGAAAAAGTAAGTTGAAAACCATATTAGATTAGAAGAATATATATTTGGCACAATCATTCTAAACAAAAGTTTATTAAGAGTTTGAACTTTTTTTGACAAAATACAAGAAAAATTTTAAAAAACAGTTGGGAATGGAATTCACTGATCATGATTCACTCGAAATTTCAAAGTATATCGCGCATTGAATGCGCATTCTCAAATGAAAAAGTTATATATCTGCGTCATACAACATTCCATTTTTAATTGCCTACAATTGAACAACTGACATGCTTTTTTTTGATATGCTTTCATTGTCATTGAAATTTGAAGCAAATGCAGGAATTTTAGTCACTATCTAACAGTAAAAATATAAATATTTTATTTTGATAAGATAATGTTGCAGATGAATCTTTTCAGAGGCGCAATAATTTTTAACACTTACTGATGAGGTAAGTGATAAAACCAGATTAAATATATAATCTAATATTTTTATTTACAGATGTAATCATGGCAATTAAGTGTTTATCGCCAAAGAAACGTTCTAAAATTATTTATTTTAGCTTTTTGTCGCATAAACTTTATTGCTCAATTACCATGGTCAATTACCAGCTGACAACCAGCAGCAGATATAAAAAAAAATGCAGGGTTTGAAAAATTTTTTACTTATCAATGACTAAATATGTCTGCAGAAATTTTTTGAGTTTCTACCAATCCCTTGGTGTTTAAAATTCAAAAATAATTTTCAGTTTTTTGTTATTTTTGTTGTGTAAAAGTATAACATTTGTTATCAATTTTGATTTAAAACGGTGATATATTGCCTCGGAACTTACGCGCAATAGATACTAAGGTAACAACTATACATGCTTTAAAAGTTACAACATAACAAATTGATGAAGTCAATCAAGTTCTCTTTAGGTGATTACTATTAATGTTAATGAATTGAATTAGTTTTTTCAGCAATGCCATTCGAACTAGCAAAATAAAATTGTTTTTAATTTTTTATGATATATTTCATTTTACCTTAATTAATTCAATTAATTCAAATGAAAAACCACATTTTTGTCTCTATTTTATAAATTTTCCAATTTTCAAGCCTGAAGAGGAATAATTAATTATATTTTGTAAAATAGAAAAACAACTTTAATTTGGTTTTCCATATCAAGAGCTTAAATTCATAAGGTGGCAATATTAATGCAAAAGAATAGGACTAATAAATAAGAGCCAATACTCATATAATACTTTCATTTTCTTTTCGTCGGTCGGGCCAATTTCCCATCGATTTTTTTTCTTCTTGTTCAAACATCTTGCAAAACCCAAAAGACAGAATGATTCTCTTGTGAGTTAGCTTATTTTTAGATTTGACGCTGGAAAACTGAAAAGCACAGATGCCATTTTTATCATTACGGTATTTCATTCTAGACTGCAGTTTATATTTCGATTAATTTATGTTGTACGAGACACAAACAGTTTATGTTTCCAATGCACAACAACCTTTATATGAATCGATTTTCAAGTCGAGTCAATCGCAGCGATCGCGAACAAAATATATGTAGTTTAGTAGCATTCCAGGTTTTGTCATTGATTTTTCAATTAAATGTCTAGGATTTGAGCTTTTCACAGCTTTTGACGTTTATGTTTTTTTATTGTTCATTTGAAAATATTAAAACCCATCGGAAAACTAGTTCGTCATCAGCTGTTCTGAATAAACGTGGGCGGTAGTTTTAAAAATCTATTTTTGGAAACTTTGAATGCTAGGAAATTTCAATTCAAGTTTTTTATATTTAGAAGTAGTGCAAGCTCAGTTTTATGATAAATATAATTCGTGTTTTGGGAGGAATTATTTATTCTATCACTTTTAACAAATCATGGTATAGGAAGCAATATTTTATTTTAATTCCGAATTTCATTCATTCCGGCTTCACATCCCAACCATCCATAAATTGTGCTCAACATTGTGTTTCAAGTCGATTCTTAATTGAGATAATAACTGAAGTGAGATGTTATAGCAACAAAATTGCACGAAATAAATCTCGTATAGCACAGAACTTCAGATTTTATACACACACACATTCACCATTTCACATTTTTCATTATATATTTAAATATCTGTGCTGCTGATTTAGCAAAATATTCATCATAAAAGCCCTTCAAGGTCCGCTACATCTTTTTATCATCTGGTTATTTTTACAAAACAATAAAGCAAAACAAAATAATAAATTACTTGACTGTCGTCTCACACCTTTCTTCGGAAGTCTCAATTTGAATTTCTTCCAAGGAGACTCCATCATTTGCAATTTGAGCCGGTGTGCCTAGCGTATCATTGCTCAAATCAACTGTTTCCATAGTCATCATTTTAATGGATATTGTGATTTTTTCACAGAAAATTTAAGATATGTTAAAAGGAACTCAATTTCCAATTGAAGTCCTTTTTCTTATTTTAGTTTTACTTTTCACGATAAGATGATAATAATCCTTAATTTTCTTGATATTTGTCACTAATATTGTTTTGAAAGAAAAATCCAAGCAAACTGAGCAACACGTTTACATCCAACAGTTACCGTTTTGAGACTGAATGAATGAATTTGGCTCGATGAGTAAAAACCGCTCTCCATGAAATTTTCTCTCTTAGTCACGACTATAGCAGTAGTAGATAGCAGAAGCTTCATATTTCGCTCAAGTTCTGCTACAGTTTTTTCCATTTTTATAAATTTAAGTTTTATTGTGGTGCAATTAAAAATTTGCTTCGTGGTTTGCAACTTTTCAACAAGTAAAAGTTAAAAAATAAATGAATTTATTTCTTTTTTGAAATAAAACTATTTCTGGCCGGATACATTGATAAGGAAAATATCCGGCTTTTCATGCAATTACATTGAAAGCTATGTTTAAAAGGAAATGTATGGCGTTTTACAAACAATTGTATTTTGTGTATTTGCATAGTTTTGAGAAGTATTATGCTGACATTTTTGATTCTAATCCTTGTGCTTTAATTTTGATTCTCACGATAATAAATATTAAATTAATACATATAAATGACATATTCATGAGTTTATATCAGATTACAGTACTTCATAAAGTTCTTTTTTCCAAGGGCATACAAAGTGTGATTCTTTGTTCATATATAAGTGTATCATAATATTAGTTACTTATTATGTAGCTATTATAATTTTAAACATGTTGGATGACCTATTCTTCCTCTATTTGAGCTATTGTCTTACTAGAAATACACAATTTTATGTGATATCCTTATAGAATTTCACTTTTAAAGAAATGTTTGATTCAAAAACTTATGAGGAGCTCTTAATGCATAGTCTATTTACTTTTTAAACCTAAATTAAGATTTGACACATATTCAAGTTAACTTTTTTTACAACTTTTCAAAACTTCAACTGGAAGCGATGATTTAAAAAATGAAAACAATTGTATAGTTTTCTTGGAATTAAAAATTTATGAATCAAAAACAGGTTATTAGCATTTTCTCAGTAATTTTGCGTGTTGTGTTGCTAGTAATAATTTAATCTTTTATTCTCATGGCACAAAGAAGAAAATTGCGTTTCGAATACGAAACTGTTGCTTTTATGACTTTCACAGTTTCTTAAGTTCTTTAAATTCTTCAGCCAAGCGACCTTGCTTCATATTTTTCGCAATAATTCTTTATTTTGTCATGTATTACGTTGTAATGACATAGTATAACATATTAGCATCGAGGTTCACATGCATCGAGGTTCACATGTCTAGAGAAAGCATTGCCTGTAAATTCTTTGATTGTATGCGGGCATCAAAATTTTCACCAAACTCTCACGAGCGTAAAATTTTCACCAAACTCTCAAAAACTGAGGGGCACTAAAGTAAATTTTTGAAATATGTAAACAACAATTTTCAAAAATAGACACTTTTTGAAACGTTCTAATTGGGTACTTTGAACCAATTAAGACTTGTAATTAGCAATGTATGAATGTCTTAAGGTCCTCTTCTACTGATTTTATGAGTTTTTGGGTGGTTTTGGTGGGATTTAAATCAACTTTTAGGTGTCGCTGGATCTTTGATTTTCCTAATAATTTGTGTTTGGTGGGATGTTTTTGGGTACTTGTTAGGCACTGGATCTAGACTTAAGACTTTTATTAGATAAGGGTAGATGTGTTTCATAGATTTTTACAGTTTTCTCAAGGTTTTTCTGCTCTTTTCTTTAATTATGTTTGTAGTGTATTGTTTTTATGCAAATTTACTTCTTGATCCAATGCCATGACACCAGAGTCTTCAGTAACTTCCAAAATTTTATAAATTAATCATATTGTGCATTAATTATTGATTAAAATATCTTTTAATGTAACAAATGGAATAAATGCTATGTATTGGCTATCTTGTAACATTTTAACGGACTTTACATCAAATCTTTGATCTATCACAAATCAATTAATTTGTTTTTTAACATAAATTTATGTGTAAATAATTATGTTCAAATATTTTATAACCTTTAAGTATATTCATTGTATTCTGTTAGAAGATGATATAAAGATCTATGCAATTAAATCATTTTCATACATGTATTTCGCTTAATTAATGAGTTTTTAAATTTATTATGTTAAGTGTCCTTAACGAAAGTGATCTAGATACTGAACTTGAAGCTTTAAAAGCTCTTAAAAGCTCTTAAAACAAGGTCTTAAGATCAAATGAAGGGAGTGTTTGTGATCTGATATCAAGATAATTCCAAAAATACTCCCAGAAGTCAGAAAGCTTTGAAATTTTGGATTCTTCCTTAAAAGTGGCCAAATATTATAGAAATGACGTCACCAGGAATTTATGCTCGACCATTTCCGGTTTTGTAAGGGTTCCATTCAAACGGATGTATAAAATCAACCCATAAGTGGATTTCTTTGAAAATTTCGAAAATTAATGTTTATTAAATTACCTTTTTTTTAAAATTTTTAATATTCTAAACTTCATTATTTCTGACAATTTAACGGTCAATATATTTTTTAACCTTAAATTTTTGTAATTTCCTATTTTTTTTACAAAATTTAAAAATTTTTTTTTTTTAAGCCTAAAGTGTCACCTTTACAGGAAAAAAAAGTTTTTTGAAAAATATTCAGTAAAACGGGAGATATCACCTGGGAAGCTAGACAAGACCAAAATTGACGCCCAGGATGAAGGAACCAGTCGATTATCTTGAAAACTTGTAAAATACATCCTGTAATACACATATTTAGGAAAAATTAAAAAAATTCGACCAAATAAAATTCCTTCATCCTGGGCGTCAATTTTAGTCTTGCCTAGCTTCCCAGGTGATATCTCCCGTTTTACTGAATATTTTTCAAAAAACTTTTTTTTCCTGTAAAGGTGACACTTTAGGCTTTTTAAAAAAAATTTTTAAATTTTGTAAAAAAAATCGGAAATTCCAAAAATTTTAGGTTAAAAAATATTTTGACCGTTAATTTGTCAGCCATCTTGAATTTTTGAATTTTTAAAATTTTTTCAAAAAGGTAATTTAATAAACATTAATTTTCGAAATTTTCAAAGAAATCCACTTATGGGTTGATTTTATACATCCGTTTGAATGGAACCCTTACAAAACCGGAAATGGTCGAGCATAAATTCCTGGTGACGTCATTTCTATAATATTTGGCCACTTTTAAGGAAGAATCCAAAATTTCAAAGCTTTCTGACTTCTGGGAGTATTTTTGGAATTATCTTGATATCAGATCACAAACACTCCCTTCATTTGATCTTAAGACCTTGTTTTAAGAGCTTTTAAGAGCTTTTAAAGCTTCAAGTTCAGTATCTAGATCACTTTCGTTAAGGACACTTAACATAATAAATTTAAAAACTCATTAATTAAGCGAAATACATGTATGAAAATGATTTAATTGCATAGATCTTTATATCATCTTCTAACAGAATACAATGAATATACTTAAAGGTTATAAAATATTTGAACATAATTATTTACACATAAATTTATGTTAAAAACAAATTAATTGATTTGTGATAGATCAAAGATTTGATGTAAAGTCCGTTAAAATGTTACAAGATAGCCAATACATAGCATTTATTCCATTTGTTACATTAAAAAGATATTTTAATCAATAATTAATGCACAATATGATTAATTTATAAAATTTTGGAAGTTACTGAAGACTCTGGTGTCATGGCATTGGATCAAGAAGTAAATTTGCATAAAAACAATACACTACAAACATAATTAAAGAAAAGAGCAGAAAAACCTTGAGAAAACTGTAAAAATCTATGAAACACATCTACCCTTATCTAATAAAAGTCTTAAGTCTAGATCCAGTGCCTAACAAGTACCCAAAAACATCCCACCAAACACAAATTATTAGGAAAATCAAAGATCCAGCGACACCTAAAAGTTGATTTAAATCCCACCAAAACCACCCAAAAACTCATAAAATCAGTAGAAGAGGACCTTAAGACATTCATACATTGCTAATTACAAGTCTTAATTGGTTCAAAGTACCCAATTAGAACGTTTCAAAAAGTGTCTATTTTTGAAAATTTTTGTTTACATTTATCAAAAAAATATGTTAGTGCCCCTCAGTTTTTGAGAGTTTGATGAAATTTTTACGCTCTTTGCGAAAATAAAACAGATGGTCAGTGCTCGAAAATGGTCTGTTTTTTTCAAGAAAATCGAGTTTTCTCCTTTATTAGTAATATTTGCCAGGAAAATTTCAAATATATAGAATAAGAAGGTCAAATAATCAATTTCTATCGAGGAAAATCAAAAATTATTTTGAAAAAGTTTTTTGGAATGCATGTTCACAACCCTGATATTTTGTCCGCTTTGGCCCATTTTTCGTACCTCAATGCTTTCTCTAGACATGTAAAACTCGATGCATATTAGAGATTAGTGAAACAAAATAAATGTTTTACAATTAAAAAATAATTCTAGTTAGAGATTATACAATAGAAAATATAAATCAATGCAATTGAGACTACAGAAATAACCAACCATTTGCAGAAAATACTGGTTGCTTTTTTTTAATGCGAGTAAATTT
This sequence comes from Parochlus steinenii, assembly GCA_038502155.1. Lineage (NCBI taxonomy): Eukaryota > Metazoa > Arthropoda > Insecta > Diptera > Chironomidae > Parochlus > Parochlus steinenii. The sequence continues at coordinate 723,197 of JAXCIN010000023.1, read as the reverse complement.
AGAGAAGTCCGAACATTACCTAGTTGTTTTGCTAAGATATTATAACAGCACGTTTATCTTATCTTTAACGTTCTCACAGTTTTTAAATATTACACTCACACTCTACATTAATTCAGTTTTCAAGTATAAATTTTAAGAAAAAGATGCCAAATTTTGCTACGGGATATAAAAAATTTTTTCAATGAAAATTGATTGTAAAATAAACTAAAATATTCTAAATGTCGAGTGCATATAAACATAAAAATACAGCAAAACTTTCACAAAATGATTTTACATGTGATTTAGCTAGTGATGTGTTAAACGTATCTAAAATGTTCTATCAACAATATTTAATAACATGTTATTTATTTATCTTGGACAATTTATCTCCAAATATTTAAAATCGCTACAAATAAGCAAACAAATACTTACTCATTCTCCATCAAAAGAGGTGAACTACCAATATTGATGATATTTGTTCAATTTATAGGTTTTTCCAAAAATAAAAGAAATAAAAAGTGGAAAATATTGAAAAATATGTAATTAAAAAGAGATGAAAGTCAACAATAAAATTGAAATTCCAAAAAAGGAATTTCAGAAAGTGTGTCCGAAAAAACTGATGCATACTATAATCATTACGAAGAGAGTAAATTTTATATTATTTATGATGCACTTTTTTTTTTACTTTTTAAGATATTGGTAAGGTATAATACTATTCAATATTTTAACTACCAAAAACCCAACCTCCACTCGAATTGTCTATTCCCCACCCTTTCTTGTATTACCTTCATTGTATCAAAAATCCAATCAGAAACCAATCGATATTTTTTTGATACTTTAGTGCTTGCGAGCACAGCCCTGTTCGCTATTGATTTTACTGTCACATAATCCAAACAGCCATATTACAATCTAAATTACCCTCCTCTTTGTTTGGTTTTGCTTGTGAAAGCTCATTTTCCCATCTATTTTTTACGAGAGACGAGCTTTTATTGACAGAAAAATTGGATATTGAACATTTTTTAAAAAGTTATCAATTTGAGAACGCAATATCTAAGACAAACTCAAGGACAAAGACGAATAGTTTGTAAGTTTGTTCTGCAATTTTGATTCAGTATTGAATCCATTTTATTTGTTTCAAGCTGTTTAAAGATGGGATTTTCCATGCAAACAATTCCGAAGGTAAAGCATAAAACCATACCACTATAGTAGCTCCGCCAAAACGGCAAGGAAAAGCCGACAACAATGCGAGAGAACTTTACCGGAAAATCAATAACTTACAAGAGAAAGCTCCCTGACGCTTTTGCCCTTTTTTCAGCAAGAAGCGGTGACGTCACTGACTGAGCAGGATTAATAATTTAGAACCGATGTTTTGATTCCACGTCACTAAAGTAAAATTCATCATAATACCGAAATATATCAAACATCTATTTTTGGATGGAATAACATTGCTATTTTGAAACTGGTCTTTCGAAAATAGATCTTAAAGTTGCGTGTCAAAAAAATTAATAATTGTAGAAAGAAGATAGATAGGATGCTTCCATCTATGAAATTTATTGATCTTATGTGTTTTACAAAAGATATTGAATGAAAGCTAGTTTAAAAAAAGTTTATATGTTGACAGACCGGTCAGTTTGCCAATACAAGAGCCATCAATATTTTTATATAGAAAAATTTACCAAATAACATATTAAAATAAGATGACAATGAACCACAGCTTATTTTGCTTCTCAAAAATTTCCATCACCAACAATCAAAATATTCATGATTCAAGATTGCGACTTTAAACTTAGCACGGAAGGATAAACGAAAGCAGAGTTTGTTCAAATAATACGATTATTTGAACAAGCTTGAGGCAAATTGAGCGAGTAAGTTTCAAAGTCGCATTTAACGTATTTGTACAAATTTTTCAGAATTTTACAGTAGTAATATATTTACTGTCAATGAATAATGGATCAAGTAAGCAATTATTAAATATTTTTCATCATGCAATCAAGTAATAAATGAAAACAGTCTAGAAATCCTGAAAACAAGTCTCGAGTTTTTTAAATATCTTGGTTTTTAAATTATTCTTATAAAATATTTGTTTAAATAACGTTGCCATCACATTTAGCAAGCAAATATTTGTTCCGTTCTCAAAAAATGTCCCAAAATAAGATACTGTATGAAGTGAAAATATTTGTCTTCAGCGTTACAGTTTATGAATCAGAAGTGCGCATTTCTGGAGGAAAAACAGAAAAGCTTCAAACAAAAGCTTAGAATTTTAAAAGATAAGAAAGCTCTTTTCATCAAGCTCATGAGAATAAAAAAAATTATGGCAAAAGACCTATTTTCACATTTTTTTCATACAATAGAAAGAAACAAAATTATATTAACAGCTCACCTCTCTTGATGCTCAAATCCCTCCAAGCCATCACTCAACACGCTTTCATAAACTCTTTCGCGTGGTCTATCACCTAGCAAACGCTGTCGGTCCAAGTCACCCTGTGTGAAGATAAGAAAAGAGTTTTATATAGTCGAGACATGATCCAATTTTCACAGAAAGGTTAAATCTAATTATACTTTTTGAGAAATTTCGTTCTTAGTTGTACATATCTTTTAAATTTCAGACAGTTGAATGAAACACTTAAAAACTATTAGTAGCATTTTAAGTATTACCTGCATTTGAGTGAAGGAAGTCTGACCCAATTTTGATGTGTAGTCGTCATTTCCCAGTTCGAGATCTGAGTTATCTCCCTCTCGAGGTTGAATCTCGTTATCAGAATCATCGGCTAAAATAAAAAAAAACGTCAGAAATGTGCAAACTACAGATACACTGATAAAGATTTTTGGTTATTGAAATGTTAAAACTTAAACTTTTTTTAAAATTTACAATCAAACTCGAACGAACTGTTGATCATTTTCGTTTTAAGAAGAAAAACTCTGCACTTTTTAACTTTTATTTATCAATGAATCGTTTGATGAATACACGTTAAATTATACAATTAAACCTAATTGTTCCAAAACAGAGATTTGCTTGATTGTTTTTCTTTTCCAATTTCAATTATTTGTTACTTGTATCCAAAAAAACGAGTTTATTTTGTATGCGCCGGTTTCACAGACTCGCGTGTACGTTACGATGTTAGGCTTCCCCGCTTGCTCGAAGAGCAATAAAATACAAATCAACAGAAACTTCTTTTGCTGGATTTTGCAATTTTAATTTAATAAATAATTTTTTCCAACAGCGACTAATGTTGCCAAGTAAAATTTTGTGCAGTAACTAGAGAGCTGTATTGCTTGTCTCACTGTCTACTTGCTTGGGCTGTTGATTTCTTCGCTCAGAATTTATCATCGTTGCTTTTATCTTAAACATACAATATTACAGTACATGTTTTTCATCTGTTTTTTACTTTTTACTCCATAATCCATTCTTTTATGGCATTTAGTGGAATATTTTCATAGAGTCGCAGTGAGTTGTTTTTAATATTTTTGTTTTTTTCGTCCGTCAAAATTGTAAATGTGGATCTAATTACTGAATTACGAAATTAAAAAAAAAAATGAAATGAGAGCTCTGTGACGATGATTCTTTAAAAATTGAGATATTTAGGCCCGGTGGAGTATTTTAGTCTGTATGATATTACTAAAATATTGCTATTAAAGAAAAAAAATTCCAGAAAGTAATTCGAATTATTTAAATTTTTGTGGATACATAAACCTTAAGGTTCATTCATAGAATCTCTTCAATTATTGGCATCAGTGTTATTTATGTTTCACAACAATTTCAAAGTAAAAAAAATTTATGAGTGAATTGCAGCACTGTATATTAGTTAAACCAAATCTTAACAAAATAGTTATAGTATACGTTTACCTTTCAAGGATTATATTATAGAGCATATTGTCAGATTATAATATTATCATTTTAAAAAGTAATTTTATATGATATAGCATATTGTCACATTATAAATTTTATTCATTATCATTTTAAAAAGTAATTTTCTTCAAAAAATTAAATATTCCATGAATTAAACTATTAAATTCAAACCTCTCAAGCGTAATAGCGATGTGTTGGTGAATAGTTAATTGATAAGTAAGTGCTCAATTTTTATCATCGTAAAAAGTAATTTTATTTTTAATGACTGAGTGCAGGTATGTCCGACTAAGCCATATGATCTACCTTAATTTAATATCTGATTATTAAATGTTTACCAATTATTGTACTCCACAATTACATAGATACGTAATGATTCAATTTCAATGCGTCTAATATTCGGAACTAAACAAAAGCTTTCATGAGCTTTTTTTAAACTTTTAAGCAACAAGCAATGCAGATGTGTGAAAACATAAAAATTCTTACATTAACGTTTAGTTTCATTCATCGTAAATTCGCTGAGTTAGGGGCTATGCATAAAATACGTAACGCTGAAATCAGACCTTTTGGACCCCCTTCCCCCCTTGTAACGCTTTTTCACACATTTTAATATGAAGATTATTACTTCGTAACAAATTCTAGAAACCCCCCCCCCTCCCTGCTAGAGCGTTACGTATATTATGCATAGCCCCTTAAGCGGTCCACACACTATGAAAGTAAATCACTGAAAGTTTCTTCTTTTTTCCGATTTTTTCAACTTCTTGACATTTTCCCGTTGAAGGATTTTTTTCAAAAAATAATCAAAATTTGCGTATCAAAAAGATGAATTTAATGTGTGAAAAAATTTTGGAAAAACTTCAGGAAAAACTCTACTTTCACACAACTTTCAGCCAATTTCGGTCATTTTACTGGTTTTTCCCATGAAAGTTGCTTCAAAAATGATAAATTTTGTAATTTTTTTTTTCCACATCATTCTTGCCATAAATATGCATCGGATTTGTGCAGTTGCGGTGATCAAATATTCTGATCAAAATCATAAACCACAATAAAAACTGCGAGGCTGAACTTTCACGAAGAATAGAAAATTTTCTATTTTTGCGGTGCAAGTTTGATTAATTTACTCCGATTATTGAAGTCCGAAAATTTTATTTTGACACGATCCCACTTTTTGATGCCAATTCATTCCCAATATGATCTTCCAACGTTCTGAACTCATAGAGATTGGTTAAAAACGTATTCTTTAGACTATAAATGTGATAAAATTCGAAAAATAAAAAAATAATTTTTGAAACGTCAAAAAAACTTTCACGGAAAACTTTGATTTTTAAAAAAATCACTTTCATAGTGTGTACAACGCTTTAGATATGTGTAAATATTTATCCAAGACTTACTGATAAAAATATCGATAAATTTGAAAACATGGTAATGACGCACATTAATTTTTTTTTTTAGTAATTACAATACAATGCAGACAACTTTTGATCACCTTTGAAGCGAACTGACAAAGTTAATCCTTTATCCATCTTTTATGTTCTTAATATTCCTGACGTAAACTTATTTGAAAGTACTTTCACTGACTGCTACAAAAAAATTCAAATAATGATTTCTAAAGAGTTTAAAATTCCTTTGTTAGAACCAACTTTTAATCTTTATATATTCACTGGTTCTACGTTCTTGCGATACGTTTAACTTAAATAAACTGAATGCTTGAATGGGTAAAAGAATGAATCAACTTTCAGCTGTATATCTTTTGAAATAGAGTAAAAAAATAATCAAACATTGATAACGAAATAAAATTGTGAACGTTCAAATACAAACACATTTCTAATTGCTTACAGTGTGAGCCAAATCAGATTAGTGGAGTGACTCACAAAATGAAGAGAAAAAAAAATAGTTATTGTTTCGGATCATTGAACTTATTTACTGATCTTTGTTAGCATCATTTGATAAATAATTGCGTGATTCATAAATGAATGCAAGGATAATATGTTATCTAATGCTTATAATATACAAAAGCAAGTACCGTATTCATAATATTTTGAATATAAAATTTACCATGTGTAATAAAGAAAAAAATTTATATTCTATAATCCATGTTATAGAATCTCATTTTGAATCTACGACAACTCTAACCAGAAAGCAAATCATATACTCTGAAGATAACTAAAATTGCTTGTAAACATCCGCTTCTTATCTGACATTGTGTATCTTACCGCCTAACATCATGTTGAGTGCGTGCTGTGGATTTCGAATGATGCGAATCTGTCTGTCGGGAATATGAGATTCACCAAATTGTCCGCCTATATTCTTGGGCAGTTGCCAGAGAGCAACAGACTCTTCTAGTGTACTGCGTGGAAAGTATAAAGGAGCGAGAACCTCATAAATACCACGTTCGTGCGACTCTAAACAATACACTATCGTTTCGGTCTTATTCTTTTCTAGAAAGCGGCGAATTGTTCCTAAAATAAAATGACAAATTAGTGTATGTTCCAAAGGTAGAATTTAGGATAATATAATTGATTTACGCAATGCTATATGGGCACCCAAATCGGAAGGAAAATTTTTCTGCACGGAACTTATAGTACAAAGTCCAATTGTCTTCAATCCTAGTTCTTTTGCTTTATACAGCACATTTCGATAACAAGCATGTAGTGTGTTTTCAGAAGCTGATCTAAATTTTTCACTGTAGATGGGGCTGACTGTGTGTATGATGTAACGAGCAGGCAGTGAAAATTCTTTCGTCACGCGAACGTCACCAGTTTTACAAACTAAAAAAAACACAAATAATTAGATTTATTAAAATATGATATACGATAGAATCAGTGAATAATAACATGAGAACCCAGGTGGAAATTTGGTTCAAGTCCTAGTGTAGGTACACTAGAATACATTAGAAAGTACACTTTTTCCTAGAATATTACACTAGGATACACTAAGAAACACACTAGCTTCTAGGAAAATGTGTGCTCTCTAGTGTATCCTAGTGTATGACCACACTAAAATACACTAAGGAACATTTAAATTTCTAGTGTTCCTTCTAGTGTATTCTAGTGTTTTCTAGTGTGGAAAATTTAATATCTTGAAAATTCAAATTTTCATATTTTTGGCGAAATATTAGATTTAATATTCTTGAATTTGCTGTTGAAAGCATTTATGGTGTTTCTTTTGTGTATTTGCGATGTTTTTAACGTATTTCAATTTTGAAATAATATTTGTCTTAAAAATTATTTCATCTTTTTAAAACATAATTTTAAAATGATGATTTTCAAATCTTTTTTAAAAATATTATTTTCAAATTTTTTATGAAAAACTTTAGTATTAACCCTTTATCAAATTATCGGAAAAATATTGTTTTGAATATCCAAATGGTTTTTCAATCACTCGTTTAATATTTATTATTTATTGCAAAAAATGTAAGCGATTTTAATAATAAATAATTTTCAAATATTACATGTTTGGTGGTCACTTAAGTAAGTTAAAAGTCACCTAAAACTAGTTGGCAATACAGCCGAGTGGATTGCGCGCTGCCTCACAAATGTGCGGCAGCGGTTCAAATCTAAATTTTAAAAAGATGCAAAAAAGAAAGTACACTAGAAAATTATGTACTTCTAGAATATTCTAGTGTAGAATTAAAATTTATATTTTTTAATTTTTCAAAAATTCCACACTAGGATACACTAGAACATACACAATCGCTTAGTGTTTTAAAACCACACTAAGCTTAGTGTTTCTACGGGGAAGGTTCTAGTGTTTTTTCTCTAGTGTATGTCTTAGTGTAAATGGCATTTATTTCCACCTGGGAAGCCAAAAAGCGGATAATTAAATTAATGACGATCGATTTTTTTAGAACTATTTAAATAGCCTGAACAATTAATTAAGCTATTTATAGTTCTAAGTTCTTAAAAAAAAAGTGGGCTCTTTATAATATTGTTTTATTTATTTAATTAAATTTTTCATCTAAAATTTGAAAAAAAATCAAATCATTCATTATTTTAAATATGATGCTCACTTGACCATGTATTTACCTTTAATTGCCTTCAACTCAGAAAATAGTTCTGGGCCAGCACGGTTAAGAATATTGTACGAAATCGAGTTGTTTTCGTTGAGCCGCTCGTTAGTAGTGTTTGTGATGCAATCAACGTTCAGCGATGAAACGTCTCCGCTCCATATAACGAGACGATTGTTTACTTCAGGATCAAGTGGGAATGGACTTTTCAGATGGCTTGGACAGGTAATGTGTTTGCTGTAGTCAGTTCTCGAAAAGACCTTACAGTTGTCGCTCCAACGTTTCAACGTTGACAGAGATTGGCTCTAAAATAAATTAAAATGTTTTTATAAAATAAAAAAAAATCTGAACTAAAAGATCATCAAATTTGTTTTCCACGAAGCATCTTAAATTTTTTGAAAATTTACTACTCACCTCAACAAAGTTTATTGGCTCGAAATCTTCATTTTTTATATCAGAAAGCAGTCGCATCGCTTCTAAAAACAGGAAAAATATAAATCATTAATTGATTAGCTTTTTCGATGGTGTCGCTTTCGTAAAACCTATAAATGGATTATCAGGGCCAATTATAATGGTTAAACATGACTGAAATAAATAAATAATCATATTTTCTTGTTGAAAAAGACGTGAACTGGTTTACTATACAAAATTCATGTGTACTAATTTATGAATATATTAATGAAGTTTTTATTTATTATGTTTTGTTGTTTATAAAATTTTGTTAATGATATATTTTTTTTTCAGTAGTGAAATTGTTATAGCGATCGAGATATCAATCATTTCGGTTAATATGCAATTTTGGAAAACAGTTATTTCAATTTCTTGTTCTTTTTTAGATATAGTAGATTTTTGTCATGCTTCGGCCGAGTGGTTAAAATCTGAACATCAATATATCATGTTTGATGGACGAAATTCTAAATATTGATTAAGAATATGCACAAATAATAAACAAAAAGTATCGTAATGCCTAAAATAAGAACCTTCGATATGATATTCTAAAAAACTCAAAGGAAAGTTCGCCATTTACAACACCTTTCAATACACACACATCAAATCATTTAGCATTTTTTCCTAGCGTAGAGTAAATAAACTAACGTAAAGGGAATATAAAAATAAAATAAACTGGCATATGAAAGTAATAGCTACATTAAATACCAAAAATATAGCTTTCTGACATCAAACAAGCTTAAGTATTCCTGACTTTCGTTTATACAAATGGACAATAATGGTTTCCCACATTTTGTATTTTTCTATAGAATCACGAATGTGAATATTGACTTATAAATTATAGTTTTCACTCATAATGCCAGAAACAAAGTCACTGAGCTAACAAAACAATTTCCAATTTAAATGATTGGAATTTCCACGACAAATTCTCAAGTTCAACTCATAATCTGAATAGTTTCCTTTATTTCTGATGTTATTTTTTACATTTCCTTTATCTTTATGGTTTTGATTTTTCTTTTAAAAGGGGCGAGTTTAGCCATAAATTATTTATTTTTTTGAAAAATGTTCGAAAAATTGTTTTGGTATGATTCAAGTTGATGCAATTTTAAGAAGCTCAATATTTTACAGAGAACCCTTTTATCAACATTATGGATCACAAAAATGTTAATCCAATGGGATTACAGAAGATGAATGTTGGCAATACAAAAGAAAGTCTTTTGAGGTGTCGCTGAGAAATGCTCCATTGAAAGCCAACTGAGCTTTTGTTGAGCCATCATGATTTATTTGCCTGCCAAATTCGTACATTTGAGCCTATATATCCAATTCATTAGCTGCCCTCGCCATAAAATGCCACAAGGTTAATTGGAATATCAATAATTTTTGTCGACCTGGCAGAATTCTTCAAGAGTTTTTGAAAAATAGTCTAATTGCTGCATGTTCCAGACTAGAGCAATATTCGTTATGGTCAATTACCAACTGATTATTTAATTTTCCTAAAATGTCAAAGTTCAATGGTCTTTTCATAATTGAATGAGATTGCGGATTAATTAAAAAGAATTCAACACAAATGCTGGGCAAAAAATAATAAATATCAATCTTCTTTGAACGTTTTTAGAGCATATTTATCCTGATAATTGTTTTCGTTTGTATTAGAGGGTCGAGGTTAGATTTTTTTGTCAAGTTATATCGCTACATTACAAATTCAAAGTGATATCATATAATGTATAAATAAACTAGTATTAAGAAATATATTCTAAAACTGGAATTTGATTTTGGAAATGTATAGATTTCTCTCTTCAATTAAATTATCTGTATCCTCTAATTTTACGAATCATAAACCAACAAGTTTCCGCACATTATTCCCCTCGCCCTTAAGAATACAAAGTCTCAAGCCAAAGTGAAGCATGTTGGGAGCAATCAAGTCAATCGAGCAAAAAAGCGAGCATTCCTGCCTCCTCCTTGTCTAATTGAAAATATAATTTTGCCAGCATTAAGACAGCTCGTTCATGACAATACCAAATTAATTTAACAAGCGAATTCCTGGCACAAAATTCTAAAGCTTTTGATTTTGTACATTTTTATTTGGCTGCTGAGCGTACAGAGAAATAACTTCCCTTTCATGTGATATTGTTCCAAACAAAAGTGAAAAGAACAAAGTTTCCGTATCTGGTACAAGGAAATGTAGCACGAAAAGCTTTGAGTGTAAAATATATTTTTGCGGGGTTGCCAGCTACTCTCTTGAATGAAAAGATTTTTCAATACAGCTGCAATAGTTGGTGGAGCTTTTTAAAGAATTTCTTATAAAAAATTACTTCAGAAGTGCTAGAGACAAAATATTTTCATTATTAAATTAAAAACACAACCAGAGGACAAAGAAAATTTTAATCAGTTTTTGAGCTTTTTCTTCTTTGCAGCATTTCGTTTACTTGAGATACATGGGGAAATTGGACAAAGTTCTTTTGTAGTAAACTGAGAAAGAACATTTTGAACTTGTTTTTCTGAAATTTGATTTAAAATTCATGGAAGAAAATTTCGTGACTTGGATAGTTCAAACTTATGTTATAAAGAATTTTACTGTTAAAAAATTTTATTGATGTTGTCGTAGTGAAATATTTGAAATTATTTGATTTGACGCATTAAAATAATTGAAATATATGCAAGATTAGGTAAGATAAGTGTCATGTTTAAAATTTATTCTTTCTTAATTTTAAAATGTCATAAATCGGTTTGACCTATAAAGTTTTTCAATAAAATAAGGTATCAATCATTATTCAAGTATTTTTTATAGGTGAAACCCAATTCCAAAATTGACAAATTGAAATACAAATAGCAAAACTTGGCAAAAAACTCCACATTAAATTGTCGTCGGTCATTAATTTGTGTGATGTAATATTTTTGTGCTTGGTTTCGATAAAAATAATCAATAATATTTTCTTTTTCTCAGTTTTTACAGCTCTTGTAAAAATATTTGAATACATTTAATTTCTTGAATATAACGAGGATATAGAACATTTGCCATCTGCAATACTTTTGAGATTAACGTAATACTTTCGAGTTTAACCGAATTATTACATACAGGTATCATAATAGAACAAAACGATTTTCACGTGTGCGAGGTGAAGATGTTCATTACTAGAATTAAAAATTTTAATATTAATTTAAATTAAGTCTAGAACTTTATAATCCAATTTGACCAACAAAACATATTTGCTTAAAATAAACATGGAACTTTTATTGTAGAAACTTTAATTTTCAAACAATGGAAGCTTTTTCTATAATTTGGATTTATTGTTGTTGCATCGTCATGTGGGATTGATGAATGTTGGTATATTGTTAAGTCAATCACGATTTGCTGGTTATTATTTGCGTCATAGCTACAATATTTGATTGTAGTTTGGTTGGTTTTTTAGTAATAGGAAATATCCAATTTAAGTGCAAGCTTACGACAAACTATTAGCGAATAGCGAACAAGCTTTTTTGTATTAATATTTGATTGATAATCAATTTTGACGAAAAAATTAACTTTGTTGATTGTTTTTTGCCGGTTAAAAACTGTTTTAAAATTTAAAATATTTAAAGAAACAATATTTAAACAAGCAATTTTATTCAGCGTGATATGAATGAGAACAAGCTCTAATCTTGGATACAACGCAGGGAGCTTTCATGTTTTTCGACCAATGAATTACAGTCTTTATTTTTAGACCCCAAAATATTTGTCTTGTCCGATTATTGATCGATCGCTCCGTATTTTTTACCAGTAACGTGTCATAATTTTGTCGATTATATCTAATCCTCGATTCCTCTTAATTATGATCATTTTGCATCCTTTTCTCATTTTTGGCTGCCACTGTGTCACAATTTATCGTTTGCTAATAGAGAGTATCGACATGGGAAATATTATTTACACTTGATTGATTTTATATTAGTTTTCCAACAACAACTCTGTTTGCAAATTCAACATTTTTTGTCATTTAAAATGATGTCACATTCTTCAATGTGAAATGTAAATTACAAACTCTATTTTTACTCAAATTACGTGAACAACGGAGTGAAAACAACAAATAATTCATTCAACATCAGCACAAGAAACTGAAGAGGCTTTAACGACAACAATTTAAGATAGTTCACATAATAGTTCAATATCTGAATGCAAAACGCAATTATTTCCTTAGTTGCAGGGTTTAGAATATTCTTCTAGAATTTTTTAACGACCGCCTGAAGTAGTTGAACAAAACCCATTTTCTTCGTCGTTGTTGGTATATGGATAGCTTCTTGTTATCCTTAATCGATTTCTTTTCGGATCACTGTTTTTGTCACAGTTTGTCGAACGAGCAAAAAGTTTTATGCAAAAACCACGATCAAACATCGCAACGACACTAGCAAACCTTATTAGGGTATCTCCAGCAATTTAAGTCTGCTTCTTAATTTTTCTTATGTAAATTGGAGACTAAAAGCATCTAAAAGGGTTGAAAAATATTTTCTTTTGAATATATTCTACTATAAGTATTAAACCAAAAGCTTACAACCTAACACCCAATCCCTGCCTACAGTTGCAAGATTGACTGTATACAGGAACAAAGGAAACAAAAAGAAGGCAACCGATGTTATCAATGGTACGAAAAGGGAAATGGAGGAAAATAGGACAATAACCTCGTTAAGGATCATCCATTGCATTGTTTTTGACGCACGCTACTATTGAAATTTCTTTGCATTATGCTTTACTGATTTACGCCAAAAATAAAGAACATTATTCTCTAAAACGATGCTTCCTCTTTCTCTGACGTCAGTCGAGCAGGGAAAGTTATTGGTAGATTGCTATTTTGGGGAAGCATGTTACAAAGCGTTCAACTAGAGGGGGGTGTAAAATTTTGGAATTTGTGTATACGTAATAGAATTTCCTTCCAAAAGGTTATTTCTGCAGCAAACGCATGCAATTTTCTTTGATGTGTTTCCACTCGTTGACAAACACCTCATTTGAGTTGGTCAAGTGGTGTGTTCACGCAGATAAGCTGCATTTTTAGGGAAACAAAGACGGAATCAGAATCAGCACAAAAACTCCAGACATTTCTGACGATATTTGGTTTGAATCTTGTTTCAATCGAATTTACGATCAGTAATGTATTTGTTTATACAGTTGTTTGAATTCATCACTTTTACTTCCCATGTTGTTCAATTTTTTAATATCTCTCACATACAGCCAAAAGCGGCCATCATCATCATGCTTCACTGGAAATGTGTGTTAATATTTCCATTCTCAAAGAAACTCTGAACTATAACATTACTTTATATAAAATGAATTGTTACGCACAGTTGCATTTTGATTTTTTTTTTCACAAATTTTATTTGTAAAACTTTTTTCAAAATTTCAAACTAGAGAAGTTAACGATTCTCAATACTTGCTTGATAATATAATTCGTAAATAAATTATTTTGAAGTTTTCATTTTGATTTTCTTTATAACATAAAAATCTTTGCAAATACTTTAAAAACTCCAAAGTTATGAAGAAACACATTTCGTCTGTTTTCTGCTATCTTCAGCCACAGAGCTCCTCCACAAATTGCAACAACCAGTCAACTTGCGCGATATTTTACATAACATAGTTGGTTATTGGAATTTAAGGAGAAGCTCTGTGGGTGAAGATAGCATAAAACAGACGATTTATTAATGTTATATTGGAACCGCAGAATAATTATATTTACTCGGTAATTATATATCATCAAAATAATTTCAAGTTATATCTTTATTTTGAAAAGATTTTCAAGGTGAAATATTTAAATTTATGAGTGCTGTCAATTTTGTCAGGGATTAGAGCCAAAAATTCACAACTACAAAATTAATCGAAGCTAACACGAGATCTTTTAATCTGTAATTATTGCCAGGAATAGAGGTACTGTGGCGCGGTTGTTAATTAACTATATAAGCTACTTTCGATATAATTACGATGTAAAAACTGATATTTGAATTGCAAATAAAAACCGCAGCTATTTCTTCATCATTTGTCAAAGGAATTTCATTCTGAACAGCTTTCCAGTTGAGCAAATAATTTATTAACACTTACTGGATTGTTGGCAATAGTTATATTAGCATATTAAATATATTCCTTTATGAGGGTCAATTCACACTATGCTAGTGCGGCTGCTTTACTTTAGCAGTACATGAAACCTAAATCAATGAGACCACTTAGCAGATTACTATGGCGTTTAAATTGAGGTGTGAAATATTGGTTCACAGCTATGAAAACACTTTAATATAATAATTAAACTAAAGTTACAATAAAAACTGAATCTTTACGAGATACCATGGAAATACATTAAAATCTCCTCACGTTTTTCTTTAACAATCGCCTCATTTATTGACAAATCATCATTATTTACACTATCTGTATTTAAAAATGGGCCACCTATTGAAACGCCATTAAAAATTAATTGCAATCGTTTACTACCGACAATAAATTATGCGGGCTTAAACGCAAACACTATATTCTAAGTGTCACTTGACAAATCAACAGTAACAAAGCCATCAGTAATCGTGCGGCAAATGACTTGAAAGAGGGTTGCATGTAAATGTTATTTGCTTTGTGCTCAAGCTAATATTGGTGACTGTGAATAAGTGAGGTCACCAAGAACGATGTTTTAATCACTTTTCTGAGATAATTATGGTGCTACAAAGATCTTTTGATGTGTTCTAGAAAACTCACAGAGTGATGGGAAGCTGTAGATTGGATCAAAAGATAACATTATTTGCTTATCTCGTAAAACCTACTTGGCAAACGCTGAAAAGATTTTTAAAATGCACACATGCATCTAGCTATTCAGACGCTTAGTTAGTCTCTAGAACAAATTTATGTGAAGTTTTCATTCATTTATGCATGTTTGATTTTCTTTTCATTATAATTCTTTTAATCATTTGGCTTTTTACGAAGTTTTCAATTTAAATGAAAAGCTTCTTAAAACAAGAAATAGTTAAAAGATTAATGAAGAATTCCATGACCTACATTCTGCAACATGCAGATATTATGTGATCCAAATAAATTTGTTAAAAATAAATATGACCTTTCTCCCTTTTCATTCCTTTGATCCCAAACAAGCTTTTAGTTTCAGCAGTAAACATTTAAGTTCGTTTTTCTTTTCAATCACACAAAACCAAACAAAAACATAAATTAAAAGCTATTTATAGCTGAGCTTTGATGACTTTTTATACAATTAAAAAAATATTTGCTTGCCGGTCTGGATCTTACATTAATAAATACAAAAAAATGAATTCAGCTTTAAATTTACTTTGAAACAACTGTAATCATTTGCAGAGTTGAATCAAGAACTACGCTTTTTTCAACTCTTAGTTAATATATTTAGTGTATTTCGAAAAAATGTGCTAGCAGAGTTTTGGTGTTCTGTTAGTTTGTAAGGTAACTCGCCTTTTTGCTGAATCACATTGCTTTGTTCAGCGGTTTCAGGGTCATAAAGTCAGAATCGGCCGAGAACCGGCAGTAGATTTGATTATTAAGCGAAAATAAACAAAAGCGCTTTTATCACAGTCAGTTTTAATATTGTGTAGTTCATATTATTGACTATATATTGTGTATTATTATACAGTTTTAATGATCCAAATGAATAACTTTATCCAAATTTACCATTATTTCAAACATACAAAAATTCTAAAACAAGTTTTAACATAATAAAATCATCCAACCATTAATAAAATTCAATACACATTTTAAAGGTCATTGCACATGCAAAGATTCGGATGGATTACCGATAAAATCATTCAATTGGTTATACAACTCGTGCGTGGCAAACGTTGTGGCAGCTATAGGCTCAAGCGAAAAAATTATCATCAACTCGTTACAACTTCTATACTGCTGTTGTATGGTAATTATTTAATCAATGACATTATCTCTACTGCACTTAATTACTTTTTCCTGCACAAATTGCTTACACGTTGTAATCGTCAAGTAATCTACTAGAAAAGAGAAGCGAACAAACAAATTTTGAAAATATTTGTTGAAACAGGAGAGTAGATATTATGAGAGTATTTTCATTGTTTTAGCTGCGCTTAAATCTAGAGTGAGGTATGAGTGAGATAATTTATCGTTAAAGACGTTAATAATAATCAAAGCTCGATTTTGCATTAGTGAGTCTCTTGCTACTTGAAGTTTTTGCTTTACTGGTTACGGATCTTACACTGTGAATGTATTTCAATTATATACCAATTTCTATAAACTATCTAGTGATAGGATCAATATTCAAGTACCTGCTTCAAATTGCTTTAAAGTTAAGTTTATGGTTTATTGTTCGCTGCAAGTGGCTCTGATTGCTTTCTTTGGCTATGGTACGGATTTTTGAAGTGTTTTTCTACACAAGTTGTAATGTCTGCTTTTTTAGTTGTTTTTGATATTTTATTTTGGAACGATGTGGAGGAGTCACAAGCTGATTTTTCAATTTCTCCTTTCTTGGATCGAAACTTTGTTTGTATATTTATTTTGAATTAATTCAGTCTTCAGTGTCTTGCATTCAAAAATATTTTTCAAGTCAACTCACCTTCAACCAAATTAAAGTTTTGGCCAGATGTCGAATTGAAATAATATTTGATATTATATTTGATATAGAGTTTCAGTATGACGTTGAAATATTCGGCATTGAATAATTTTCCGACGATTAATATTATATAAAATCATAATCAAATTACAAATTTAAATTTAGATATTGATTATGAAAATCAAGTTCTTAGAAAACAAACTTCAATTGTTATTGCATTTATAATATAGCTGGAATATTTAAAATCAATTTCAAATTATAATAATATGCATTTGAATATTAAAATAAAAAATCTTGAACTAATCACCATAAACTTTTCAACAAATAACCACATAAACGTTATAGCAAAACGTTCACGTACTCCTCTTTTGATTTACCTGGCCGATAATATACATTTTCAACAAGTAAAATTTAATAAGAAATAAATACTCAATGAAATAGTACAACTCTTTTAAACTATAGAAAACATGTGTTGCACAATTGTTCAAAATTCTCTCGCAAAAAAAGAGCTTTCATTACATTCTCAATTCTATGCTCGCGCCCAATTAAAAACTCTTTATGCAAATAACAGGTATAAGTTTGAAGAAGTTCGCTTGCTTATGAAGTGCTTCTTCTTCTATAATTAGTTAAGTTGGGCCTTACTCACTTATTTCACCTAATGGACTTTTATGGCTTTCACTCGCTGCTGACTGACGAACTGACTTGAATACTTATGAAACATTTTTTCGTAGCAAAAGCAACACAAAACCAAATAGAATTACGTTTGGATTCATTCATATGCAAATCCGGCTCGCTTTGTTTCAGAAGTGTATTTATAGTCGAATTGGTAATGCCCTTAATGTAACTCTTTAATAGTTCTCTATGTAAAAGAAGTTAGAATGATTTCTATTAAAAAAATCATGATGAAAATACTTCTATTTAATCATTTTTATACATTCAATTGAGAATCCGCTGAAGGAAGTATTTTTTCGAAAACATGTTATAATATCGAAATCGAAATGGATAATATATAATATTGGATAAATATTGATTGGTTTACTTTTTTCCCGTTCTCTCCAGGGATTAGGAGGTGTGTGTAATTGTAATGTCTATGTAAATTTTATGAATTTTATTATTTATTTTATAAAAATTCATTTCTATTTATGTGAAAGTTAAACTTATATTCTAAATATTGTCTTTTACCATATGATTTTGAGTAATGTTTTAATTTTAGAATTGTTTTATGAAAACAATAGATTATTACTTTCTGTTATGTAATATTTTAGCATTTTCCTCCAAGTGAAATGCTCTTACAGAAAATTTTAGAAAATTCAATGCAACTCCATCAAAGTTCATGTAATAAAATTTAAAGCTAATTGTTGGCAGTTTTTTTGTTTTTTTTTTTAATTTCAAAAATATGCATTTTAATAAGTATTTTGTCAGAAAGTAAAAACATTTGTTACATAAATCTTATGTAACAAATTGACTAAAATTTGCAGATCTGGCAAGCAAAAAAGAGCAATAGAGAAGAAAAAGCACCAATGTTGATAGAAACAGTGGGAAGGTGTAAAATTAAAAATGGACTTTAAACAGGATTTAGAACTGGAATAAAAAATTGCAACATTTTAACAACAAAACACCGAAAAGGCAGAAAATCCCAAAAAAGAACTTTTTATCGTTTTGATAAATTTTTTCATTAAAATCTACATCAAACTTGTTTAAATTCGCAAAACTAGAGAACTTGAAAGTAAAATGATTTTTCACTTGAGTTTTTGAAGGAAAACTCACAAGCACTCACTCTTTTGCTAGCTTGGCTCCTCTTGCTCCTTGTTCTTATTATGTTCCTCCAAATTTTCCTTGTTTTACAACAAAAAGCAAATATTTTTCTTGTGTAACGCGAGAGTTTCACTTAGCACTGTAGAACTGACCCGTTTTATCACTCAAACCCGGAATTTCTGGGCTTTATTCTCATCACCAATTAGTAATTGCAACTTGTTATACTATTGAGAAACAACACAGTTTGATTTAATGTTGCCCAACTTGACTTTAGTTCATGCAAATATATTTTTTCTCCAGCTAGAGAACAAAAACTTAGCACAACACACGGCTCGAACATCGAAAAACTACTGTAAAATGAAGAAAAGCAAAATGAATTTAAAATACGGTATGTAATTGTAACTTAGGTTTGCCAGCGAGCAATTGTTAAGCTTTTACAAGCATTTTGCATGCTCCACAGTCTCAATGAATCTGACAACATTGTAAAAATGTGGGAGAATGCGCAATACAATGAAAATCATCTATTCCAGTTTAGCCGGGACAGCAATCATTAAGCTCGAATTGGAGCTTTTTGCAGTTGAATGAGTTACCGCAGCTTTTTGGATGGAGACGACCGGTAGATTTAAAAATATACACATTTTGCCAGTTGTAAGTAAGTAAATATTCTATACTGAGCATATTGAGAATTTCTTAGATAAAGCATTTCTGAATTTTTATAGGATGCTCGGAAAAGCATTGAAGGAATGAAATAAATGCTCATCGCTTATCTAGAATAATCAACAAAAATTCAAGTTTCTTGTAAAAGCCGTAGAATATAAAAAATACAGCAAAATATAAAGATCACCCCAAAACCAAGCAATTCTTAGGTTGCTCTATTGACTACATAGTGTGCATTGCACGTAATCTTTGGTTTGAAATTTATAATTCGTAAAATGTGAATGTTACTAATATTTAAAATTATTTTACAAACAAAGTCGTTGCAAACCCAAATCAAAGCATAAAATAAAATTGCTTTCTCGAATTAAGTGCATATTATGAAAAATTCTTATGCAACAAAATATAAACTATACAAATAAATAATGAATTAAATGTTTAACATGATTTTCAGTACACTGCGCGATTTTAACGCTCTTATATAAGCGAAATATTATTTATGGATTTGCGGTTTAGCTTATTTATTATTTTATTGACTTTCTTTGGTGGGTTGGTTCTGATAGGCGGAAATTTTCAGCTGTTGATACAAACGCAATCAGTTTATTATTTGTGAAGTAAATTGTTTTTAATTTGTTATTCGTTCAAAGCTTTTTACTATACTTCATTTAGAAAGTTTTCAAAAAACATAAAACGAATATTGTACTTATTTTTTATTGTCTTGATAACATTAAAAGAAAACTTTTAAAAAATGGATGTACAGCGAATATTTTCTCCCGTTAGCATGCTCCTGGTTTTATTTAGTGTGCAAATAGTGTTTGATTTAAAGAATTCGTAAAGTGAGTTGCAAACGAAAGCGTTGCAAATGCCAGAAAAGTCAGCTGAGCAATCTTTGAACAGTGAAGCAATTTTTATGTGTTTCCTTAACCAGTTTGCGGTAGAATGCTAGAATATCATTTTAGTGGCAAGTCAGCTGGAAGTTTTTGAATCGGTGAGAAATTGTGGTTTTAAAATTCAAATACTTTATGGATATTTCTCATATTTTTGGTGTGATTTTTTTTAAGGTTGATATTTTTGCATTTTTGGTCACATTATGCACCTAGACTTTGATATGAAACATAATAAAATTTATTGTAACTATATTAAACCAAAAAAACTACTTTAATTTTATCATTTAAATTAAAATATGCATGGTTTTTTACAAAACATTGTTAAACTTTCTATCGTTGAGCTTCACACATTCTTTATAATTTAATTCTAGCAATATAATAAGTTCCATCAGTTTTTAGTTTGTATACTTAATGTTATTTATGATTCAATATAAAGTAAAGAAATGGACACATTTCGTAATCACTTTTGGTTCTCTTTCTTTTGTTTCTTGTTATCAAATTAACAAAATACCAAATATTTAGGCTGAATTGAGCAACAGTTTCCTGTGACTTTGATGTTTGTTGATGTTTGACTTTTTTAGTGTTTTTTGCTTTTTTGGAATTTCCAATCAACTGAGTAGTAAAAATAGTGTAAATAAAATTTCAAATCAACACTTGCTCGTTAATTTCATCGCAAATATTTACGATGGCTTCTTGATTTGATAATATCTACCTAAAATACACACACAAATGATAAATGAGTCAGGCAGCAGCGAGCAATCTCGCGTATCAATCAATGAATTGCTAATAAACCTGCTGCAATGAATCACTCGACAGAATCTTATCTCCTTATCAAGCAACAGCTTGTGCTCAATTATCAATTATACGAAAGTGAAGACACCGATTTAGATCTGGCTGGAAATCATCTACCAATATAATTAAATCATTTACCAATAGAAAAAAATCATCTACCAATAATCATTTACCAATAGACAAAAAATCATTTACCAATAAAAAAGAATCATTTACCAATAATAAAAAATCATTTACCAATAATCATTTACCAATATATTTAAAATCATTTACCAATAATCATCTACCAATAACAAAAAATCTTTTACCAATAATCATTTACCAATATATTTAAAATCATTTACCAATCATCATTTACCAATATATTTAAAATCATTTACCAATCATCATCTACCAATAACAAAAAATCATTTACCAATAATCATTTACCAATAGAAAATAAATTTTTTACCAATTATCATCTACCAATATATTTAAAATCATTCACCAATAATCTTCTACCAATAATAAAAAATCATTTACAAATAATCATTTACCAATATATTTAAAATCATTCACCAATAATCTTCTACCAATATATTCAAAATCATCTACCAACAATCATTTACCAATATATTTAAAATTAAAAAAGTAATCACGTAAAGGATGATTTCAATATGAGCCGTTTAGAGCAAGAACACGCTAGGTCCATATTTTTTAGAAACAGTTTTTTTGTTTAAAATCAGTAAAACAGGGTCTAATACACCTATTCTGATAAAATTTTTTATTATTTTGGTTCCAGAAGTATTTGTGGCAAGGCTTCAAAAAATAAGAAATATATTATTATATATTATTTAATGGATAACGGTAAAAATTCAAAAACTTAACAGACATTTTATTTGAGCTCTTTGACACTATTTTTGAGCTTACAATTTAATATTATTTTTAGCCTCTAATTTTATTAAATCTCATAATTTATCACATATTTTGTTTCATTTAATATTCCATCAAAAATATTCTTTTGTGATCATAAAACATACATGTTGAAAAAAAAAAATATTTTTTTAGATATTCTCGCTTTTCGATTTTTCAATGTTTTTGCTTGCAAAAGTAGTAAAATCCACCAAACTGAAGAAATTTTAAAAGTAAATAAATAAATAGATAAAAATGTTACCAAAAAATAATGTAAACCTACTAAGAGAAAAATATTGTAAAGCGACCTTCATCCACGATCTACCGCGCAAAACGTATTTTTGATGCAAAACAAGTTTTCATTAAAAAATTCTACTGCAATATTATTTTGGACAAAAAATTTCGTAAACGCCAAAAAATCACTCATTTACAACAACAAAAAAACTCTTATTACATTCAAATTTCAAAATTTGCAGATAAGACCCTGTTTTACTGATTTTCAACAAAAAACTGTTTCTCAAAAAATATGGACCTAGCGTGTTCTTGCTCTGAACGGCTCATATTGAAATCATCCTTTACGTGATTACTTTTTAAATTTTAAATATATTGGTAAATGATTATTGGTGAATGATTTTAAATATATTGGTAGATGATTATTGGTAAATAATTTATTTTCTATTGGTAAATGATTGTTGGTAGATGATTTTGAATATATTGGTAGAAGATTATTGGTGAATGATTTTAAATATATTGGTAGATGATAATTGGTAAATAATTTATTTTCTATTGGTAAATGATTATTGGTAAATGATTTTTTGTTATTGGTAGATGATGATTGGTAAATGATTTTAAATATATTGGTAAATGATTATTGGTAAAAGATTTTTTGTTATTGGTAGATGATTATTGGTAAATGATTTTAAATATATTGGTAAATGATTATTGGTAAATGATTTTTTATTATTGGTAAATGATTCTTTTTTATTGGTAAATGATTTTTTATCTATTGGTAAATGATTATTGGTAAATGATTTTTTTCTATTGGTAAATGATTGAATTCTATTGGTCGAAAGAATTTTAGCCTTTAGATCTCAGCTACTCACTTTTGAATTTTAGGGTGAATAAATATTTACTTATCTATATTGAGAATTTTTAATGATTTTTTAATCTGTATATAAGTTTTAAGTACTTCCATTTGCCATTCAAGACTTATTGTACTATTCCTGAAACTATTCCTACAGTTTTTTGAGAAAATCATGATGTTTTAATTATTTTAAATTGGTTGAGGATCCACAAAAGCTGCTTGAATAATAACAATACTAATAATGTTTACAATACTGTTTACAGAAATCCCGATTTTGAGGATTTGAAAGGGAAACAAAATATTCGAAGAAGTAGAGATTTCTTAAAACTTTTAATCATATTATTTAGCTTACTACGAATTTAGCGATTAATGTAAAATACATATAAAACGTGTTATATAAACTGACAGTAAGTTGATTATATATATATGTAAATAATATGATATTTTGTTATTTCAGTTTTTTTAAAGCAAAAAGGCATATAATTTTAAAATACTAAAAAGGTTTACTTACAGTAACGATAGAACGAATTACTTTTGAATCTTCCTAGAAGAAGATTTTTGACTTCAAATGAATTACAAGCGCTGGTTGTGTATTTATTTTGGTTTATGGTTTATGGTCTGTTTAAAATACTGGGAATTAAGAAAATTTAATGATTAAAAGAGCAGATTACATATCTTGAATAAGTAGTTTTATTTTTACTAGAAAGAGCTTAATAGCATGTAATAGTGTTTAGTTAAATTTTCTGGTAGACATAATTTCAAATTTAGTGAATTCACTATAGGGCCGTAGAATTACCTTAACGCACCGAAACACGTTTCCGGTTGTTATTTCAGCAATTGGAAAGTGTAAAACAATAGACAAATAATTAAATACCAACTGAATATGCTACCTTAAATTAGCAAAATAAAATCAATCGCTAAATTTTAATTCAGTACTCTAGATCATTTTTATGAAGTCACAAACCATATTTTGTCAACACATCCAATTAATGTATTGATGTATATATAAGATAACATACGCTTTTCTGAGCAACTCAATCCCAAAATAATGCAATTTCCATTTCCAAATTTGGCCTTACTCCATCATTAACAGTAATACCATTTCTTACATTATATTTGAAGCACTTGAGCTAACCAGGTGCGCAATATTAGAGCAATACGCTACATCTACGTAATTGAAAAAGCCGTAATGAAGAGTGCAATAAACCAATGAATTTTCCACCCGAAAAAAAGTGCTTGTTACTCCTATTTTCTTACAAACTCGCGTGCTATACATATGAAGATTTGATTGATGGATTTTATGGCTTAGATACCCAAGTGAAAATAATCCTGAAAAAGACTACTAATCATACTGCTCAAACATACTTAAAAAGGTCACGAAATAACGCTGCTTTTCGGATTTTTTTACACTACTTATATACTACTTATCATATTGAAATTTCGGATGTGTCACACTGCTTTTTCAAATTTTTAGTAGAATGTTTAAGTATGTTTTGGTAGGACAATTTTGCAAAAAAGAAATTTCAAATTGCTGAAATCTTAACTTTTTAAGGTCTTTTAGAAAATTTTATTTTATTTTTTGCAATTTTTAAAGGGAAATGTTGAAATTATTGTTACGGCGGCAGCGATGCTCTTGTTGTTGATTTGGGCCGGACTCAGGATTTGAACTCGATCTTCTCGCGCGAGGAAATTGCTTGCTACCACAAAGCCGTAGGGAATTGTTATGTGAGCACTGCTTAAAACTTATATAAGCCAAAGTGCCTTTTTTGAACCAATTTGGTATTATAATACTGAATTCTGGTATCAAATAGCTAATAGTGCTGAAGAATAAATAAAATATCCAAATTAATTGATTAAAAATATGTTTTACCTTCAATTATGCTTTTATATGGAAAATTGGAAATTCAAATCATAAGGTGTTTAAGTTTTTTATTCTAATTAAGCATATTTTAATTTGGATACAATTTAATTAATTTTAGAATTTGCAAGTCTCATTGATCATTTTGCGCTTATTTGGGGAGTTTATATAGAATAAATTTAACCTGATTTGTAATATGAACCAACCAATTGCAAAGTTGGTATACAAACTGTTTGTAGATAATTGCACCCAAAACTTACAATAAAAACTTTTAATCATTTTAAATCTGCATTAACGCATTTAATACGAGCACTTTTAATACATCAAAATACATGCAAGTTTTTGACATTCTTGGATTTATGATGAGAAAACTTTGATTTTCTAATTTGGATGTCCTACTTATTAGAGGATGATATTTTAAAAACAAATTTTTATCAAAAGTAACCATTTTAGTACTTATTGTATGATAAATTGAGAGATTAAAGATATTATAGATATTTTAATATAAATTTTAACCTAAATGTATTTGGAATGTAAAAGGATTTAGATTTTTATTCATAATTTACTCGATATTTGGTTGATATTTTAAATTCCATCCATTCTCAAAAGTCGTTAAAATTAAAAATTGTAAAGGTTTTTGCTTCGACAAAAAAAAGTGTTGGAGTTTACCAAAAAAAACTCGGAAAATCACTTTAAAATGACTAAAAATGGTTTTTTACTCAAAAAAGAGATTTTTGAATGGTGGTTAACACCCTGTAACAGAGTAGTTTTGAGTGGTAAAACCTGGCTTTCAGTCAAAGTGCTTTGATTTAACAGAATTATCAGAAACAATGCAAAATATTCCCGCGAGGCGCTCTAATATGTTATTTTAATTTTTATTATACATAATATATTCGAATTTATTCAAATGTTATTGCTTCATTCTAATTCTAATTAATAAAATTTCCAAAGTCCACGCTTTTACGATTTTTTATTATAATAAGCCGTGGCAAAAAATAATACATTCGAAAACATTCTACTAATCATTTAAATTTACAGTATGTTGATTTATTGAAAGAAAAAAATTCTGATGAAGCACTTTGCTTTTAATCAAGTTTCACCATGATTAATCACAATCTTTAGTATCAACTACACAGCTAACTATATATTTTTATGATCTTTGTCCTCTTGAAATGAATGTTTTTGCAAAAAAAAGTACCAAATATCAAAACATGTGTACAAAAAGTACTTGAATCGACCATTTTGAGGCGAAAACAATGTTTTTGCATGAACAAAGTGATATGATCATATGTACTTTAGCTACTAGATGGTGTTCAATACAAAAAACTATGAGCATTTTTATCAGGATTTACAAATCTTAAGTCTTGAGAATGCTATTTGTAATGTAAATAAAATTTTTACATTAATTTATATTAACGATTTAATATAAACAAATTTTTTTCCCATTTTTCCCATTCACCACGCTATTCTGTCGCAAATACTGAATCAAAATATTGCAAAAATTAAAATTATTCACATTCAAAATGATTTTTGGTTTTCAATCTATTTTATCCATCATGCCGCGTCAAATCTACCTAAATGCTGCATTTATGATGATCAAGTTGTAAATTTATTTACAAATAATTTTGGGCGAAACATCCTTAAAAATTCATAATATAATTTGAAATTCTTGTATGATTTAATAAATACCACAATTTCAGATTATTTTTAAAATATTGTTGTATGTTTTCATTCTGCTTTATTCTTGTAAGCATTTGAAATTGCTGTATAATATACTGAAAATTCATATGTTTAGCAGTATTTTCCAGTATATTCCAGTATGTTCAGTATGTTTTCATGGAAATAACACTTGGCATATTTTCACTTGGGTAGTGGGAGCTTAAATGAGCTTTTAATGGCAACACTCATGCGATAAGATCTGATAAGATGATAATTTATCAGCGTATTCCAAAATATTAATAACTTAAACAATAGGATGGAAATTCCACGAATTATAATAAAGAAAGAATTTCCTGGAATATCACAGGTGAATTTGTTTCGTTAGATAATATGTTTTAATAATAAATAAAAAACATTTTTGATTTTTTGCTCAGTGATTTTTTTATTTTAAATACGCTATAATGTGTTTAATGTAGCAACTTGAAGTTTGGTCATGTCAATCATAAAAAAGAATGTTTCACCTTTAAAATAATGAATACTTTCATACTTTTTAAAATTCTTTGAATTGCTCTTCAAGAGTACTATTTTGTACAAATTAAAGTACTGGTTTCCTTTCATTTGTAAAGGAAAATATATACTTGATCTTTCTCTTAAATACATCTGAAGGCCACTCAAGTCTCAGTTATAATGGACAATTTGTGTTTTTAAAAGTTTAATTATGTAAATAGACAACCTAGCAAAATAATAAGTCTTCTTCATGGTGCAGAAATTTTTATTTTATTTATAAACATTTTTTTAGGAATGAAATTAAAAGTATCTGTCATAAATTAGATAGTTTAAGTCAAATGTGCCATGAAAGACAGACTTTAACTTCGATCTATCTGCTATATTAGAACTAGTTTCATTAATAAATAAAAAAATTTTAATATGTATGATGTAAGATTGATTCAGTTAATTCTATAAATTTAATCTTTCAGCGTGATTAATCGAGTTGATTGCACTCAATCCATACAATTGTTTCTACTTTCTATTTCTTGCCAGAAATCTATCTTATCACATTTTCACAATCAATTCAATTACACAAAACAACTTCTGGAAATTACACAAAGAACTGAATTTCAAGGTCAAAGAAAATTATCAACGCCAAATGTTATAACAATTCGATAAGGCGAACACCGTTCTCATATCCTACACCAATCAAAGTCAATCAGGCGAAAAATGACACGCCAGTACAATATAGCGGCCAATTCCTGGAACCCGGAGAAGAAGGGTCTTGATAATAATATACGGAACTGTACAATCAAAAAACATTCAATAAAATCAAAAAAATGTCAAAATTTTTACATTGAACGGAAAAGTGGACAACACTTTAGTGATTTGTTGATTTGTTGATCGAAAATTGTGTTCATTCTATTATAATGCCGCGTTTCTTATCTCGGACCAAGTGTCTTACGTAGTCATTGTTTGTTGATTTTCAATGTTTTATCAGCTAGCTCAAACATCTGTTTTGATTTTTTTGAACGATTTGGTTAATTTGGGTGCTAAAAATTAAAAATAGCTGATTGGCGTCCATAAAAAAATATCACTTAGTGCGATAAATTTTAGTAAAAGTAAGGCGATAGCCAGAAGTTGTCATCAAGCTTGATTTATTATCCAGATGCTTCTGGAATCAGAGATACCGTTGGGAGTAAATAATGGCTTATTGCTTTGATTATAATTGTTTGTAACAGGGTTTGTCTGAATATATGCGAATACGCTTGCTTTTAAATATACAATTTGCTTTTTTTATAAACAGAATTTTAGCTTTCTATGCATGAATCAATAGAAAAAATAACAATGCCTGTAAAAAATTTTTAAATTTAAACAAGATCCAAAATATGTTTGCAACCCTGATGCTTAAATATTTGTCTCAAGACAACGCGCAATTAACAGAAAACGTCAAAAGCAAGAAGAACGTCCTGTACGACAGTTTCCTAGTTGCATCAAATAATATTATAGTATAAAAATAATGAATCACATAAATCAGGTATAAAGTTTCAAAATAATTAATGCAAAATTTAAAACAATAGATGAGACTCATTCACAAAAAGCTGACAAAAGTCACAAAACTGACAAAGTCAGGGTCAATGAATCCGCGACAAATAACTCATATATTCAACATTTCAATTCAGTTTTAAACCCAACCAGGCATTGTAACCTTTCAAAATTTAATTTTCATCAGAGGGGGATTTTTGTGAGGTACGGTATAATAATACTTTATATTGACGTCAAGAAGAATTTAATTACCAAAAATTTAATCCTGACATTCAGTCTTTTCAATAACTTAATATCTTAATTAAAAATATATACATGAATTATTAAATTGTAACATAATAATAGTTTTAATCGATCGATTTAGTTATCAGTTAAGGTATTGAGACATCATATGCAACTTTTTTGGGTTAAGTTTTCAATTTGTTGACATACAACTTTATAATTTCACAATACCTTAAACAATCCATCTCTGAAAACAATCCCCAGTAGACCAGAGATTTCTTCTATTATGGAATCTAATTTATAGTCTTTTATTTGTCTGAAAAATCATTTTCACGCGAAAAAAATTAGTCAAAAGCCCAACTTTTCATTATGAAAATATAATGTTTAAGCACTTTTTTATTCAAATTTCCGTGGTTTATGCAAATTTCTTGTAATAAAAATAATTAAAAATTGAAAATATATTTGGAACAAAAAAAAGCACTTGTTGAGGCTGAAAACCAGTGAAAGGGTCAAACACCTTTATTTCGTGTATATATAGATATAATTAATTCAAAAACTATTTCTTTCGTGTAGATAAATAAATGCCCATACTATGGTCTATTCCTTCAGGAACAGCACTCAAAAATTTAACTTTTTGCAAAACAAACTCTGTATCGTCAGTGTCACTACAAAATCGTGGTGAAGTGACATGGAAAATTTGATAAAAACCACAAAAACCAAAATTGTCACAACAGTTTAACGTTCAAAGGCAACTTCTGAAAGCTCCAACGCAAATTGTGATGAAAACTAATAATATATCTTCAGCAGAGTGTTGCCTTTGACTTAATTATAATCTATGAAAAAATTCTTAGAACTCTGAAAACAGAAAGTTGGTTTTAACTGATGATTTACACTCAAATAGGTACACCTTTCAGTAATAAATAAGTGCTTTTATAAATTTGATCATAAAGGTATATACGTCAAAAATTACAGGCAGCTATAAAACATTTAAACTCCAAAATACAATCGCAATTTCAATATTGAAAGTGAATTTAGGCCAAAAAGTCAATTTTTCGTGTCGTTTTTATTGTCTTGTTCAATTTCAATCAGCTCAGGTTTGTCATTTTTAAATTTTTTTTCATGCCAATCGAGGCTTGTTCGGCCTGATATATACTTTCAACAAGTAAACGGCCAAACAAGCAAGCAAGCTATATTCAGTCAAGGTTTTACTTTTCTCAAAAATGATTGCAAAATCTATGTTGTTATGTCAGTCAGATTACATTTTTTTTTTGCAGTTTACCGCAGACAAAAGTTTTTTCTTCTTGTTGCAATATAGTAATATTATTACGGTCAGAACTTTCTAGAGTAACAACTTTGTGGGTGAATTGGAAAGGGCAAGGTTTAAAGGTTGAATATTACTTGGTTGGAGTTTTTTCATAAAATCCGATATGTCTTCAATATAAAAAATGACTGCTCTGCTATCAAAACGATGAATGTATATTAAATCAACGGCCAAAATGCAAAGAATATTAAGGTTTCAAAAAAATTTCTCAAAGTACCTACAAAAAACCTACAGCTGAAACTCCATCAAATGTAAGTATGCTCCATATAAATAAGATACTTCATAAATGTTAAGATTTTTTTTCTCACAATAAGTTATATGCGACACAAAACTTCAAAAGCTGTTCAATTAATAAAAGATTAATTACATTCAAGCAATCGACGAATCTCAAACAGTCTTACATTTAGCCATCTAATTATCTTGAAATAATATCATCAATAAGTAGTGGCTTACTTGGTGAAAACTTTGTTGTGAAGATACATTGAAACATAGTTGTGTTATCTCGCAGCTCAGTGAAATCGATGAGCAAAATTATACCACTGTACAAAAATGAATCTAAAAAAACATTTATTGAAAAGTTTGCTCTATCGTAAGTTTGCTTCATCATGTTTGAAACATCTTATACAAGTCAAGCTAAACTCTTTCTCTGTAAAAATAAATGTTTGAAATTCAAATAAACTTTTAACAGTATCAAAACATAAATTATGAAGTAATAATTCAACTTGTCCCATTGTAAAAGCGGACGACCAGCTAAGCTAAACAAAAGCCAATAAATTTTCAATTTAATCGGAAAACTATGTATTTTTTCTACAATTTTTTTGCGAAAACCAACGTGTGCTTCCTCCTTTCTCATAATAAGCCAAACAAGCAAATAGTATCAAATAAAACCTTCTCTTGTGGGCAATCAATAACTAGTTGTGCAGCTTGTGAGCTGAGCAGGACTTCTCCGCTAGTATAGAATGGTGTTTTCATTAAAAATTGTTTCGAAGTGCTATCTCTAGTCGTTATAAAAATCGGAATAAACATCGATGCAATTTTCGACAGAACTTATATTTTCAAACATTTTTTCTGAAGAGACCGAAGTGCTATCTCTAATCGTTCTCGAGTTCTGGAGCTGAGAGTAAGCGGTACCAGGTTGATCCTCCAAAAACTTGATTCTTATAATTTTCTGGACGAATCATGAGATTATAAGACTTTTTCAAAAAAAGTTGTCTGGTACCACCAGATGACCCCCAGATGACTCCCAGCAGGTAGTGGACCAAACATCGATGCATTTCTTGACTCAACTCATCATCTCAAACATTTCTTCTAAAAAGACCGAAGTGCTATCTCTAATCGTTCTCGAGTTCTGGAGCTGAGAGTAAGCGGTACCAGGTTGATCCTCCAAAAACTTGATTCTTATAATTTTCTGGACGAATCATGAGATTATAAGACTTTTTCAAAAAAAGTTGTCTGGTACCACCAGATGACCCCCAGATGACTCCCAGCAGGTAGTGGACCAAACATCGATGCATTTCTTGACTCAACTCATCATCTCAAACATTTCTTCTAAAAAGACCGAAGTGCTATCTCTAATCGTTCTCGAGTTCTGGAGCTGAGAGTAAGCGGTACCAGGTTGATCCTCCAAAAACTTGATTCTTATAATTTTCTGGACGAATCATGAGATTCTAAGACTTTTTCAAAAAAAAGTTGTCTGGTACCACCAGATGACCCCCAGATGACTCCCAGCAGGTAGTGGACCAAACATCGATGCATTTCTTGACTCAACTCATCATCTCAAACATTTCTTCTAAAAAGACCGAAGTGCTATCTCTAATCGTTCTCGAGTTCTGGAGCTGAGAGTAAGCGGTACCAGGTTGATCCTCCAAAAACTTGATTCTTATAATTTTCTGGACGAATCATGAGATTCTAAGACTTTTTCAAAAAAAAGTTGTCTGGTACCACTAGATGACTCCCAGATGACTCCCAGCAGGTAGTGGACCAAACATCGATGCATTTCTTGACTCAACTCATCATCTCAAACATTTCTTCTAAAAAGACCGAAGTGCTATCTCTAATCGTTCTCGAGTTCTGGAGCTGAGAGTAAGCGGTACCAGGTTGATCCTCCAAAAACTTGATTCTTCAAATTTTCTGGACGAATCATGAGATTCTAAGACTTTTTCAAAAAAAGTTGTCTGGTACCACCAGATGACCCCCAGATGACTCCCAGCAGGTAGTGGACCAAACATCGATGCATTTCTTGACTCAACTCATCATCTCAAACATTTCTTCTAAACAGACCGAAGTGCTATCTCTAATCGTTCTCGAGTTCTGGAGCTGAGAGTAAGCGGTACCAGGTTGATCCTCCAAAAACTTGATTCTTATAATTTTCTGGACGAATCATTAGATTCTAAGACTTTTTCAAAAAAAAGTTGTCTGGTACCACCAGATGACCCCCAGATGACTCCCAGCAGGTAGTGGACCAAACATCGATGCATTTCTTGACTCAACTCATCATCTCAAACATTTCTTCTAAAAAGACCGAAGTGCTATCTCTAATCGTTCTCGAGTTCTGGAGCTGAGAGTAAGCGGTACCAGGTTGATCCTCCAAAAACTTGATTCTTATAATTTTCTGGACGAATCATGAGATTCTAAGACTTTTTCAAAAAAAAGTTGTCTGGTACCACCAGATGACCCCCAGATGACTCCCAGCAGGTAGTGGACCAAACATCGATGCATTTCTTGACTCAACTCATCATCTCAAACATTTCTTCTAAAAAGACCGAAGTGCTATCTCTAATCGTTCTCGAGTTCTGGAGCTGAGAGTAAGCGGTACCAGGTTGATCCTCCAAAAACTTGATTCTTATAATTTTCTGGACGAATCATGAGATTATAAGACTTTTTCAAAAAAAGTTGTCTGGTACCACCAGATGACCCCCAGATGACTCCCAGCAGGTAGTGGACCAAACATCGATGCATTTCTTGACTCAACTCATCATCTCAAACATTTCTTCTAAAAAGACCGAAGTGCTATCTCTAATCGTTCTCGAGTTCTGGAGCTGAGAGTAAGCGGTACCAGGTTGATCCTCCAAAAACTTGATTCTTATAATTTTCTGGACGAATCATGAGATTCTAAGACTTTTTCAAAAAAAAGTTGTCTGGTACCACCAGATGACCCCCAGATGACTCCCAGCAGGTAGTGGACCAAACATCGATACATTTCCCGCCTCAACTCATAATCTCAAACATTTTCTGAAATACACACAGCTCTAGTTTAAAAAAAAAAAATGTTTTTTTTTGTATGGAAAACCCGACTTTGGGTCACGGAAATGGTTCTGGTGACCTAACCGGTGGAGTCACCATCACCAAAAATATCAGGTGCACGATGGGAAGAGATACCAAGTCGATTGGCATCAAAAAATTTGGAATCGGTCCGGTGGGAGGTCAGATCGATCGTTTACAGTAACACACCCACCGAACCACCGAACCACCGAACCACCGAACCACCGAACCACCAGGCACACGGCCCTTAGTTTTTCGCATTTCACGGGTCGGGGGTTCAATATTTTCCGGATTTTTTTTTACAGGAATTTTCTTCAACTCAATACGGACAAAAAAAATATGAGATATTTTTGAGATTTGTGTACAGGGAAGTCAGGAAAAATCAGATAAGGTCAAAAAACCCTGAAAATGCTGGGAAGAAAACAATACTTCTCCGAATTTTGCGGAGAAGTAAATATACAAGAAAATGAATACGCGCTAGGAATGCGGTTAGATGTCATTGTTGCGCGAATTGTGATCGATTGGAGTTGTTTGATTAAATAATGTTTTTCTTTATTGCCATATCTCGTCTTGTAACGGCGTCGATTACCAAGTTATTGATGGGGAAATTATCAGAAAAAATTGTTTTTGAGTTGTTGTCGCAGAATCAAATTCAACAAGTAGAAATAATTTTTTTTGTTTTTTTTTTCACAAAACTTTGGATTTTAAAGACAGCTCTGAAATTTGAATTAATGTAATTTGGTATATATTAGGACGATATTAGGATCTGTAAAAAAAAAATGTTAAAATCAATCTGTAAAATAAATGATGTAATAAAAAGCCACAAATATTCTCACTTTTCATAAATTTTTATGATTTTTTTATTACATTTTATTTTTTATTTCAACTTTTTTTGTATTTGTTTTGGGTTTTTGTAGTTTTTCTGTATAATAATTAAATTAAATCTTTCTTTATAGCATAATAAACTTTTTCATCATTAATTTATTAATCTGTAATATGTTTTTTTTGTATGTATACATGTAAGTAGTTTAAATAATCGATAATTTGATTTTTCATTCACAAGTTTAATGATTTCTTTCATATTTTTTTCGTCGAGGCCTGAAGCATTGCAATCATTACAAGCATTAATGTTGGTAACCGAACCTCATTTCATTGTTCAACAAAATTTATTATTTGCCATTTGCTTAATTAAAAAAAACTTAACTTAAAAAATCTTCACATAAGAAAAAAATAAACTAAAAAAGAATTATTGTAATAAGAAATATTTAAATATTAAGTAAATTCATTTTTATTTTAAAAAAACCTTTAATTGTGTAAAAATAATTAAAATAAATTAAAAAATTCACATTTTTTAGCAAGATCTTTAATGCTTTCATGCTTTTCGCAATTGCAGCCACTTTTACTTTTGATTCTTTCAGATGTTATTTAATTGTTTTTTTTTTAATTTTTTATGTTGATTATTTATCATATAATTTTGAAAAATAATGCTTAATACACATTTGAAATATATAGCATTCGATTGAAAAAAAAATGTAATTCATAATTTTGTTTTGATTAATTATCATGTTCATTAACAATTTTTAATCTTTAAGTCAAAGTGACTCTGTTTGTACACACAATTAATGATTTTTTGATTATATTTGTCTCGGGGCACTTTTTAGGCCCACTTTTTGACAGTTTTACAGTTTTTCAACAGTTTGACAGTTAATGATAATAATTGCCCGAATATGCGGACGTTTGATTGTAATTTTTCTGCTTAATTGGTAAGATTTTGATTAAAATTGGATTGGAAAAAATTGATCAGACAATAATTGTATTGTTTTTTAGACACTTAGAAGGACAACGTTCAGTTTTTTTCCACTAAAACTAGAATAAGTCGAAAATATTTTCATCTTTTCGTGAATTTTTTGTCATTTTGAATGGATTTGTACATTTTTGCAAAGCTTTTTTGATTCACAAAGTATGACTGTCTTGCTTTTAGATTTTTATTATATGGCAACAATTAAGTAAAGTACTTGCAACTCCTCAGTGAAGTTAATGTGGTGGTTTTGGGTTAAAGATTAAGCTTTGGCCTTTGAGATGATTCTTCCTTTCGTTTTTTCTAAGAACTTTTAAATCAAGAGTCACTTAAAATGCTTCTAAGTTCTCAAAAATATAATATTTTTTTGAAGCGGTCCTTTAAAAATGGCTTTATGATGTTTAATCAAAATCTTTTACATGTATTCCAATTTAATCCACAAACGTTGTTTCTGATTTAATTTAAAGATCAGATATAAGTTCATTCTCATAAAATTTGAGGATAAAAGTTTTGTCCTTGAGAATACCTGAATTAATTTTGAGCTTTTTCTTTGCTTTTAACCTTTTTTGTTAAAGACATAAACATAAATTTTTCAAAAAACATACAACGATGCAAGGAATGTTTTTATTTTCTTTAAATGTTTATATTTTTAAATTCCTAGCCGGCCCAAAAGGTCTTCACGAAAATATAAAAGTAAAACGAAAAATATCGGGTTTTTTTTGGAAAAATTATTAAATTCTACATTTTATGTATCACAATTTTCATTTCTTTAGAGACATAAACAAATTAGTAAAAAATGAGCGTTAACTAAACGAGATCAGAATATTTTTCATTTTATTTTGAAGATTTTTCAGTGATCAAACTTTTCTGGTCAGTCAATATTTCATCAAATTTGCGCTCTGGTTGAATCCCAAGTAACACGACGTATTTTTTTTTTACCGGTAGCATCGATCCATTTTATAATATCATACTCTTTTTCTATTTGTGTAACTTTCTCAAAATTACATCAATCTTTTTTATTATTCTTCAGTTTGATTTTTTTTATTTATTTCAGTTTGAGATTTTTATAAATTTTATTGTAAGAGTTTCCATAAAATGTTTCTTCCTAGCAAGGGTGCGATGGATCTTGATCTTTAGATAAAGATCAGATAAAGATCAGATCATTTGATCTGTATCTAAAAAAAATAAAAAAGATCAAGATCAATTGATCTTGATCTAAAAAAAAAAAAAAAGATAAAGATCAATTAATCTTTATCTAAAAAAAAAAAAGACAAAACTCAATTGATCTTTATCTAAACAAAAAAAAAAGATAAAAATCAATTGATCTTGATCTTTAAAAAAAAACAATCAAAATAGTTCAGATCAAG
The DNA here is from genome assembly GCA_038502155.1 of Parochlus steinenii. Taxonomy (NCBI): domain Eukaryota; kingdom Metazoa; phylum Arthropoda; class Insecta; order Diptera; family Chironomidae; genus Parochlus; species Parochlus steinenii. Next base: position 686,804 of record JAXCIN010000023.1, on the reverse strand, counting down.
ATAATTTGATCTTGATCTATTTTTTTTTATATAAAACATCAATGACATTTTTTCAGATTATGTCTTAAGTTGTCTTTTTTTTTTTTTGCTTGTAACTAAATTACCATTTGTTTCGTTAGTGTTAAATTTTTGTTAAAACAAATTTAATGATATATGTGGGACAAAAATAGAGCTCTTTGTCCCACATATCATGGAATTTGGTAGCACATAAAATTTAACAATAGCGAAACATATGGTAATTTAGTTACAAGAGAAAAATAGACAACTTAAGACATAATCTGAAAAAATTTCATTGATCTTTTATCTGAATAAAATTAGATCAAGATCAAATTATCTTGATCTTTTTTTTTTTTTAAAGATCAAGATCAATTGATCTTTATCTTTTTTTTTTTTTTTTAGTTAAAGATCAATTTATTTTTTTTTTTTTTTTTTTTTTTTATATAAAATTTAATTGTTCTTTATTTTTTTTTTTTTTTTTTAGATCAAGATCAATTGATCTGGATCTTTTTTTTTATTTTTTAGATCAAGATCAAATGATCTGATCTTTATCTTTAGATCAAGATACATCGCAGCCTTGCTTCCTAGACACTTATCAACTTTTTTCCGGTAATTTTTCAGTATAAATTGGATTCATAGTGGGTTCTCACGTCGCACTTAAATCAATAAAACTTCTTTTATTTCCTTAAAAATATAATAATTAACCTTTAAATCTTTAAATTTAACAATGAATATATACTTTCTCCTTAAAAATCACAGAAAATGTGTAATTTATATTTTCATAGTTTTTAATGTTCAAAATTCATGGAAAACCCAGGTATCCTTATAAAATTCCTTGTTAAAATGCTATTTAAAAATGTATTTCAGTTGAAAAACTAACAATCATTTAAATAGTTCAGCATTATAGAAAAAGTTTGATAGATTGATTCAGGACTTTCATGTACCAATCAGTTGATAACATGTTAACAATAGCAAAAAAAATAGCTGATGGACATTATTACAGTTAGAGTGTTTTATACTTTGCAACAACACAAAACTCTCGTTCCTTACTTGCCACTCAAACACTCGTTAAGTTCTAAAATAATCAATTTTATTATATAATCACTTTTACAAAGCACACTTGCAAGTTTTTCAACCAAATTTTTTATGAGAAACTTTAACTTTAAAAACACTTAAAATTTTGAGCTTTCAAGATGTAAAAAAATAAACTATTCAAAAAAAGTTATTCAAAATATTTTAGGTTCTAGAAAGACCAAAAATTACGGATGAAAAATTTCGTATATTCTCACGTCCTTTGCTCTTTGCAATGTGAATGCGTTGTTGGTCGTCGTTGTGCTAGCAAAATTGTATCTTAATCCTTCACTTTATTTAAGTGACAGAAAATTTCTTCACTGTTTATGTTATATGTTTTGACATTAAAATTGTCCCTTTTGCAGCAATGTTGAAAATATAAGAAAACGACAGTACAGTTTCATTATCGGCCAAAAATAAAAAAATATTTAAAATTTAGAAAAATTGAAACGATTCACATAAATAGCATATAATTTAATTCAGTGAGCTTCCTCTTCATGAATTTTTAAAAAACGTGCAATACAGCTCAAAAAACATTTTCTCGTTTCGCTCTCATATTTCTCAAGAACATTCCCCGATTAATAGAAAAGTAAGTTGCAATGAAAAAGAAAATGTTACTTCGTTAACACATAATTCTTTTGAAATTTGATATAAAAAAAGCTTCATGTTGAGAACGCCATTTTTGCTTTTTTGCATAAAATGCATAAATATTAAAGCATTTTTTGTGAGCTTTTTTATTTTAGTATCAAAAGTAAAATTCATTTTTTTCAAGAAATTCATCGTTATCATATTTTGGCCAAATTGCCAGAGCAGAATGAGTTCAAAGCAATGCAGAGAGCTAGTTGACTTTGCATTTCTTCCGATGAATAACCTCACTCTTACTGCTGCTGACTAGCCCAAAGGTGCCTTGGGAAAAAATTCACCTGTACAACGCTATTTTTGGTGCTATTGTTATTACATGCTGATGATTGGTAATCATTATAGTTATTATAAACAGTGTTTAAATCAATAAAATTATAATTTATGTCATTTATAACTATTGGGGGCTGCTGGTATTGCCAATCAGTTGTAAATGTGGGCTCTAAGTGTGTGGTGGAAGTGGCCAGATCAATATCAAAATTTATTTGTGGACTAATGCTACAGTGGGCCATCATCTGGGGCTCGGATCACGTGCTCAACCAAGAGTACTGAGCCCCCATGTTGCAGGTGCAAGTGGTTGGAATGACGGGTGCATAGTATACTCCATTTGCATACAATAGACCAGGTTGGCTTGTAGGTTGCAGCTGAATGTGAGTAGGCTGCGACACATTAGTTGTGGTAGCTGAAATGGCGACTGGAGCCGGCTGAGCTGGCTGTGGGGTTGGCTGAGTCTGATAATGCTGAGGAGCGTTGAGATGCTGATAGTGTTGCTGGGAATGCTGTTGTTGAGTCAAATGAGGCATCATGTAGTGTTGTTGTGGATGCTGGTGATGGTGGTATTTTTGCTGCTCCCTACATAATACTTGCATGGCCAGCGTTTCAATCAGCATCAAAGTTTGACGACGCTCGTGTCCCATGAGACACACAGTGCTAGATTCTACCGTTTCATGTAGGTGTAGCAGATATTGATGCTGCAAGGGTTCTTCATCGACACCCCAAAAGTGGTTACGCAAGTAAGCCTCCAATTTAATTCGCTGCTGTACAATGTCAGGGAAGTCGATAAAGAAACGAGAGCACATGTATCGTTCCAGCATCTTTATGCGGTCAACGTCAACGGGAATATAATTACGCACCAGCAGATTGCAGTACTTAAGAAGTCCACCACCACGAATCTCTTCCGGTCGCCTCGTCGATATCAGCTTGTTCTGTAGGTGGAACAATGCCTCGTGGAAGTCACCATAGACGGATTCACCTACAACTGGAAAATGAAGAAAATCAAAATTAAAAAATGTCACTGAAAGCTTTTTAAACGTGTGATGTTTTTAACATTAATTTTTACTCACCAGTTGGATAAAAGTTTTCAGAGATTGGCAAGGCAGCGCAGTCGTAAAAGAGTAGAAGCGAGTCAAGAACAATCTGGAACGAGTCCACACTAAACTCAAACTGTCGTCGCATTGTATCCACAAACTTAAGCTCCACATTTTTGTGGCCCAAAGAGTTTCCCAATGAGATCAAGCTCCATCTATCCCCATCATTATTGTTATTCACTTTCACCATTTTACCAACATATGCTTCCTTCAGGCTACACTGAGTGATACGCTTTCGTGACACACCTTCCGGCAATAGATCAAACAGCGTTGAAAGCACTGCAGATTTCACGCGGTCAAAGTTGCGGTTAGAAGAGAATTCCACAGCAAAGATCAGGTCCAAATCGTTGTACTGCTGCGCTTCGTAGGCGAGCACATGACTTGCGGCTCCACCATTCAATCGAATGTCTTTAACAATCATGCCAGCACCTCCCTCATGTACGCTTAGTTCGAGTTTTTCTCTCACCAAGGTCACTAAATCCTTGAGTTTTACTTCAAGAGTTGGGAAGTTGCCACGTCCATGAATAGCCACACATTCATTCATAACTTCATTAAGCTTGCGCACTTGCTCATGTGACAAAACTGCCAAGCGTTGCTGGTCAATTTGCTGTTGCAACAACTGTTGAGCACGCTGTTGCTCAATAATGCTATTAGCGGTTGTAGATGATTCGGTGGATAGAACCTCTGACACCTCATTGTCGCTGCTGGTGGCTATATTTAAACTACATCTAAAATTACTGCTTAATTCATTATCGACATCATTATCACTGGTGCTGGGTGCAGATGCGACCAGCGTTGACACTTCCGGAGTGCTTGGTGTGAAGGATTGCTTGGCGGGTTGCGCTTTCTGTTCCTGCAGGTAGTACGAAATGTTGTCAGTCGACGATGTGGTAGAAGAGTTGTTGGACACCAGAGAGACCACGGAACTGCTGCTGCTGGGTGATGGGGGTGGTGTGACGGAGCCACCATCCGAGTGTGCATAATCTGGATATCGATGATAATTTGGTAGATTGGTGAACGTGCCATCCAAGGGCTCATTCTGCGAGGATGTACTAGCCATTGATGAAGACGGTCGGCGATGACGCCGGTATTTATCGGATGGAACGCCTAAAGTTCCACTCTGTAATGAAAAAAAATTATATAATTTAGTACCAAGAACGATTTTTTATTAGAGCTAATATTGTGTGGAGAAGCAGTATAGCAATATACAAATAGATACGTTTTTATTTATCTTTCATTTCTCTGTAATTTTTAATGACGCAAATTAACCTTTTTAACTTTTTATAATGAATTTGCTACCGAATATTGAAGGCTCTAATTTATCGGCAAAGCAAATTAATTGTTACAAAACCATCGTATTACGTATTACGATTTGCGAATCACAGTTCCCTTGTCGTTAATAAGCTCCCGGAAAACCCTATTTTGATAAATTGTTATGTGAAGAAAATTGTTCGTTTGCTAAAATTTCCTAGTAAAATCGCCAAGTCATGAGATATCTAATCAAATATCGTGTTTGCGCTGGGTCGGTGTGATTGAACACGTGTTCGAATATTATTATTAATTTACTCTATTGTTGATACGTTGCACAACTACAAGTAATCAACCATTTTCGACATTTTCCATAGAAGTCGAGCTGGCAACGGACTTAAAGTTGATTTATATTGGTAACCTTGACCGAACGAGTCAAACACCACTCAAGAGCTGTTGTAATTGCACCCAAAACACGATCAAAAAAAAAAATGTTAGCTTTAAAATATTGTTGTAATTTTTTTTCAAATAATCTAACATGAATTCTCCAAGCCAATAAATGAATAAACGAATAAAAAGACGGCCTTGCAGCTGCCTAGAGCTTTTGAATAAATTTTGCCTTCCAATTAAACTGTTAATTATGCAAAGAGCAGATCACAAGTGGAAATGTGTAATAAAACATTTTAATTGGAAATAACTCCAAAAATCCCCGAAAACTTCCGAAAATTCAACTCAACTTTCGAAACGTCTGAAAACTTTCAGATATTTTAAATATGCATAGTTTGCGGTTTTGAACATTGCTACCAGTTAGTTAAATATTTAATTGTGTGACCCAATAATTTCAATGTTTTAATATTACAATTCATTATTTCATAAAGTTAATTTATGAGTAGATATGTTCTCAAAATGGCAGAAATTACAAAAATCCAACGTGAATTTTATTCACATTTATTATTTATGGATGATGGGAAAATTCATATTTAGTGAAGCGCGTAATGTTTTTCGGCTGGTGATTTAAAAATTGACTTCTAGGTTAATTGAATAATTCACAAATGTATCATCGTATCATTGATCTAATAGCTCTTTCAAACATTTTGATGCACTGACTATGCTTTTATTTATGGATCCAAATAAAAATGATATCGTTCATTTGATCTAGTTAATCAGTCTTTCAGAATTCAATCGAATCAATATCAACTTCTCTAATCGCTTCAAAAGCATATGGCCGAATGTACAGCATATATATGAAGTTACACATTTTGGTGCTGCTGACATACTAATACCAATTTCAAACACCAAATTCATTAACAAAATTAAAAACTTTTACTGGCCATTAAGCCTCTTAACCCGTTCGCAGCTGTTGTTAATCAATGTTCCAGCACCAAATTGCTCGTGCATCAAGTGCCGACACAAAAAATTATGGAATAAAAACTCAAAAAATTATTCTAAACTGCGTGAAATCCCGCTCAGGCAAAATATCGTACAGCAGAAAACCGCAATCGCTGATTTTTTCAATTAAAAATTAAATTGATTTAAAAGAAAAGTGTTACATTCAACAAGATTTTTATTATAAAGCGACTCTGTTAAAATGCTATAAAATGTTGCAAAAGTTGCTTCTGTTGCTTTTATATTGTGCAGTTTTTCTAGTTTTAATTTGAAAACATTTTTTACTTATATTAGATATACATCAAAAATTTGCATTGTCCTTCCCTCTATAACCACATATTGTTGATTGAACTAAAAATTCCATAATGAATTAAAATTTATTAACATTTTTATGAAAACATAATAATTTCCTCACACACAATTTCTAGCAAACACAATATATAGCACAATATAATAATTTCGACATCATCACCTACAAACATCAAATTTAACGTTGCTATTTAAAGCATTTTAATAGGTTTTCAAATGGAAATTGCAAAATGTACTGTGAAAGTTGAGGCAATTGCAAATTTGTGATGCTTTTTCGCTACGGACAAGCATTTGACAACTATGGCTGACTCAAGAGAGATCAAAAAACTGATTTGCCTCAAAAATATGCAAAACTAATTTAATTTGCATGTAGAGTAGAGTATTCTGAAAAACAGATTCATAGACGTTTTCGGGACGATGAAGTCATGACAACACAACTTATTTACATGCAAAGTGTTTTTTAAATCTTTACAGTATAAATTATATAATTATGAATAACATTAACAGTCATTCATTCATAATATTTGATTTGTTCATGCAATCGAAATCAAAAGAAAGGTTAGAACAAGCGAGTATATTGTAGTTTTGTATTTTTTCCAAAAAAATAATAACAATTGACAAAAAGTATCCAGATACCAATTACTGTGGTTATGCTGTTTAACTGATGCCAGTTGAATGATCTGGTTAGTAAAATAGTTTTAAATGATTTATAGTGCAATGAATACATAAAATCAGTTTGACAATAAAGAATCGTAATTAGTTCCAATATTTTATACGGTATTTTATTTGCAAACCAAATGGTTTTATAGATAATTCTCTATGCAATTGTAAAATTTCACCAACAATAACTGGACAAGCTTCTCCAGATAAAAGATCTGAGTGGTTTCCTGTTATTATCACGCTAATTAGATGATAAATGCAATAACGCAAATCCCAGTGCATGTTGTAGTTGATTGAATTAATGTGAACTTGAGTGGATTTTAGATTGGATGGCATACGGTTGAATTTATTATTATTTTTATTTAAGATTATGGATTTTCAGAAAGCTTTGTTGAAAAATTTAAATCTGCTTATACTGGAATTTATCGAAACAAATACCTCTAATAAATATATTATATGCGTTCCGACTTAAAACAACTAACAACAAATCATGAAACATATGCAAATGCAATTAAAATATAGAGTTTGAGACCTAAACTTTGTTAATATCTCCTCTATTTTTAATAATTTAGAAAAATTATGAATAAATATTAGTTACTTGAAGTAAAAGGTAAATGACACACCAAACTACTTAAATACGTAATAAATTTCTATTATCATTCACATTATCATCTGTTTTATTGTTATGAGACATTGTAGGCTAATGTGGGCTTGATTTGCCTACGAACTCAGATAATCGCATAGCCAAAATAACCAGTAGATAATGGAATGACGTCACACGTGAACGACACGAATTCATCCCAGATAAAGTCTGTATGATACTCAGACAAACATAGCCGGCCAAAAATGACACGCCAAACCACTCTAATAGTGAAATCACTAAATCAGACCCATTATGTTCGAATGAAAGCAAACACATCACATAGTTTGAGTGATAAAATATTTGTTAATTCAATTAGAAGCAAGGCAAATACAATTCGTTGCTCCAACCAACCAACAGCCTGATAAATAAAGCAAAGCATGGTAAGCTCTTGGTTCAACTCGACAGTAAGAGACGTAAATATCAGTGGTTTCGATTGAATGATTTTTTGTGAACTTAAAAAAAAATTCTTTATTGATACAACAAAATTCCATACAATTATTACATAGAAATAACTTTAAATAGTAAATCATTCAAAGCTATTTCTTAAACCCCTGGATATGCAAACTTATTAAAAGAAATAATGTGGAAAACAATTCTTGGAGGTAAAACAACAAATAAACAAATACCGGATATCTTTGCCCTTGAAATCGATTTACTTCTATGTATGGTTTTTCACAAACTTTGCAGCTCAACTGTAATATTTTCTTAATTGAATTTAAAAATTCGTTCATGCCGTATATGCTTCACACTATTCGAATAATTTTACAACGCAGTACTGAAAAACTTTGTCAATGTCCAGTTTGTTTGAGGCAATCTTTATTTTAACATTTCTTCATATCATCATGTTTATCATTATTAGCTTTTTTTTTATTGTAAAAAGAGAATATTCAAACTTAATCATTTCATGTTTAAACCCTTCATAGATTGAGTAGCTTCATTTATATGGAATTTGTGTTACATCTCATATTCCCAATCGATCGATGTAAAGGGTCTTTTGTTATTCGATTCAGAAAATCAATAACGAAACATTCAACAAAAGTCAGAAGAAGTTAGCCATGATACACTTCACAAAATGAAAACAACTGCTCAATAATTGCGGTGTACAGCAACGCAACCAACTTGATTCAGTAGCAACAACGACCAAATGGTGCTAGTAAATCCAGCAATAGCCAGCAAACCAGATTGATTAATTAAAAACTAACCAACAGACTATTTTCATTTTTTTAAATAAAATTTTAAATTGTATGAAGTTGCAACTTGAAGTTTTCCAACCCAAACTAATTGAAAAAATTATTTGTAGTTGCTATTATAATCCATAGTCTATAGTCTATTTGCTCTGTTTGTAAGGATAAACTTTATAATTTAAATTGAGTAAAGGCAAATTATCGATTTTCTTAATCGGTGCATAATTTAAAACTGCTGAATTTGATAGTTTATATAACATTGTTAAGTTTTTATTGGACATAATTGCTCGGTTTCATATTTATGACCTTTAAGAAATCAGAAATTCGATCAGTTAAAAATTTTATTGGATTATTATGAGACTTTCAAAATCTAAAGAATGTTAAAATAATACACTAAGCTCTTTTGGCTTTCAACTATTGTTATTTTTGTAAATTAAGTATTAGAAACAAAACTATCAGATTTTTGATTTATCGCCATAACATCAAACATTTAAGGATGGTTTTTAACTCAATAATGAAAGACCTATGACCTCGCAAAAGTTTGTGATAAATTTATAGATCTCATGGTATCTACTAATATCGGCTTTGAGATTCATTCGGATAGTTTGAAAACATTTAAAATATCCAAAAACCAGAAGTTTATGAAAAGCAATCGTATAATACGTACGCATGACATTTTTCAAAATTAAAATTTAACAAAATAATAATTTATGTGCATTTTTTTAAATTATTGCATTTATTTTCCTGGCATTGGAAAAAACCAAAGAAAACTGTTGAATATTCATTAAAATCGATTTATTTTGGATATAATTGAATTATTCTTTGTATAAAGTATGCATTGATTGTTGCCACGGGCAGAAGCCGTTCTAAAGCTTGAAAATAATAAAAGAAAAGATTCGTGAAGCTTCTGAATATAGACCAACAAATAAAAATAATTTTAAGAAGAATACCACACAAAAACATGTTTAATGTATCGTTTTTTTATGAGGGAGAGTTTCCAAAGACTTCCGCTTTTCATGTTTACAACCGTTTCTGACGTCATTATGTATGAACAAAGTTTGTAAATTTCGCGTGCACAGTTTTGCATGTAAACGGGCTTCAAAAGTAGAGTAAATACTGTACATACTCAATAGTGTGGTTGTGTTACACAGCAATAAACTCATAAATTTTCGTTTACGCCATGCAACAGCCTGAGACTGGGATTTCAGTGTTTGATAGAAGCTTGAAAAGAAATCCAGGGTAGCTGAAAAAATTCATTGATATTTCTAAATTTTTGTGTCTAAAAACTTATTTAGCAGACATTAGATTCCATATTTTAAAAGACAAAATCCACATGTTATCGTATCTCTTCACTCATCTTTCTCGTTTCCGCATTCACAGCCACGAAAAAAAATTCACCGACTAGTTAATGCAGTTTGCATCACCGGCTATATATATTTATTTCATTTGCGAGACTTCCTTATATTCTTGGTCACATAATCAAATGGAATAGCACTGCAAGTGTTATGGATAGTACATGCAATACAATACAACAAAGTGCATTAAGCAACGATCAGGCGAATCTTAGAAAGGTCTTAAATGCTGGCGTATGGTGAAAATTATGAGCAATTGCTTGTAATTTGGTGTGGTACGCGGTTATTCATTGTGGCAGTAAATGAAATTATGCAAAGCTCTTTAATCTTCATCAATACTTTTACTTTTGCTGCGAAAACATCTGAATTACTTGAATTTGAACATTTTCGCTACATAATTTACAAAAATTAGAACTTTTACTTTTTCTGCTGCAAAACATATAAATAATAATTTATTTTAATGTGTGGCTAGTTACATTATCCATTTTTATTGGCAACCATTTAGTTAATAATTTGTTTTGGAATTGGATTTTATGGTTTATGACTTTTTAAAATGTTTCCAAAGAGCATACATTTTGTAGGAGAACCAGATAATACTTTGTTGATCTCAGAGTCGCAGTGCTCGTTTTCATTTGCCTAAGATTTTATGTAAGGGTTCATTATAACATTTTTTTTTTTTTTAATATTGTAGATCAAAATCAACATTTATTTAATTTAAAACTGAAAAACACGCTGGAAAATAAACATTGAATATCATATTCAAAATATTTAATTTGATTTGAATAGATTGATTGATTAATGGTAAAATACTAAAATGCTATGGAATTAAAATTCACATTAAAGACTGCATGTTACACAAATAATATCTGATTTAAAATTTCTTTTGAAGAATGTAATCTTACGATTATTGGGTCAAATGCATAGTATATGAGAGATAGAATAATTTCAGCTTTAGGCTCAAGTGAATGGCCACATAAATAAAGCCCACTAAGATTCTTCTTTTAGTGATTATAAAAGTTAAGAAATTTAATCAAAATTAATATTTCGTGAATTTAATGAAAAAGTCATGGTGAAACTAAATGTAAAATTTATTGGCAGACAGCAGAGTCAATCAAACAATGATTGATCACGAAAGTAGCAATCAATTGACGCTTGAACTTTACACCATTTTTTGACCGTTTTTAGTCAAATAAATAATGAGAAAAAAAATCTAAAGCAATGATAAATTGCGTGCACTTTCGGGCATTAGTTATTTGAAAGCACTTTATAATTAAAATCTTTATAAGGCATGGGCAAATTTGGTGTAAGATATTTTTTCATATTTCATTAAGTTTTTGCGCTATAGATACAATGAATAGAGCAACTATTTAAACAATTAAAAGCGAAAGGTGCCCAAGAAGCCAAGCACGGTGTCTCAAGGTCTCGTTTGACTGAACAATAAAGCAAGGTATGTAAGAATGGAAACATTCAAATAGCAAAAAGCAACAACAAAAAAAACACTTTAATTCTCTTCGTAGCTATTTATGAGCGATTTACAAGAAATACTTTTTTAACTTTATACTTGAAAGTGTTCATAACTTGAGCTTTATGGCTGCACAACGAATCGCATTCCATTGGTAAAGCAAATTCTAAATTACGCAAATCAATTTATCCATAATTCAGTATTTGCAGTCGTAAATTCAAATAAATAATCATTAATCATTTCAACCAAGACTATACAATTGTTTTTGTATTTATTAGCTTTTTATCGGTTTCGGGTGCGACACTAAGAATTAGACCTTTGTTAATAAACTTACGTTTTGCAGTTTTTGAAATACTTTAAGTTAGAGCGTTTCGAAAAATGTTTGTTAAGACAATTTTCTTATCTTAAAAGTTTTACTGTATCTGTAAACAGAACTTTTGCAAGAGTTTTCTACCGCCACAATAAATTTAATAGTCCTCCAATCAAACTGCTACCAATTTCACTTACTTTGCTGTAACTTAACTTATCGATTGTAATCTTTTGCTCAAGTTTCTCTTAATTTCGTAATCCATAAAGTATTCCGTTATAAGCTTTTCCATTCCGCGCCGATTTATTCGGTTTCATGAACTAATTTTTAATTGAAAACGAGAAAATTGCCTCGATAATTGCAGAAAATTGCAATCAATTGAACAAATGCCTCAACCGCTTGCCTGAGAGTCTAACTAGCAATTACGAGCGAGTGCTGGTGTTTCTAGTTGGGTGCATTCAACGTGTCTACCAACTTTGTATATTGGCCTAAGTGCAAATTTCTAGATATTTTTTACAATAATTGCGTTTCTTTTAAAATATATCTCAATAAAGTCAATGAGGGTTGAAATATGTCGTTGAGAAAACTATGTGAAATAGTTTTCATCTTTCAAATTCTTTTCCAAAACTAGTTTATTATGATTTGAAAAATAATAATTCCTTAATCCACCTCTGAATCACACCATATTCCTAAAACGCACGTGTCTCGATACTGGAATTTCATTTAATTTGTAACTCATGTTTCAAACATACTTTGGAAAGTAATGAAAACGAGACAATGCCATTCGAGAACTTCCCAACCAAAACTAATCAATTTAATTTCCATTTGAACTTTGCCATTTAAGAAATTGTACATTTTGAACAACAGAATATTTCGGCAACTCAACACCTAAATTGGAGAATTTGATTCAACATTTATTGGCTGAATGAAATTCTAATGCTCTCTGCTGAATTATACACAGTTAGCCAAATTAATACATTTCTGTAAATAAGAACAAATATAATTATATTGAATTGAAAGTGTTCATATATGCAGCATTTTCCTTAGGAATTCCAATTGAGCGCGTAAATTGCAAATTAGCAACTATGTATACGTAAATTCAAAAATTCAAATACCTACACGCTTAAACATCTTGAGAATGCAAAATATAGGTATTAAAACAATAAGCAAATTTTTGAAAAAAATATTAGGTTGTTGCCTGTTTTCTCACAATAAGCTCGAAAACGCACAATTCCCATTGAATTCTTTACAGCACTGTCATTGTTTGGTTTTTTTTTAATTCAAGGACCAACATAGTGAATTGCATAAAATTGACGAAGCAAGAAGACATTCTTCAAACATATCTAATAATAAACCAAATTGCAATGCAAATTTGTATTAGAGTTTTTTGTTGCTTTTTTTTTAATATGCTAACATTCAGCTACGTAGCTACAAGGATTTAAAATTGCCATAAGTTGTATTTTTCAAACTTTTATTAGTAAAGAAAAATATTTGATTGTGAAGTAAAAATTTCAAGCAATCTTAAGATGTCTTCCCACATCAAATTTCATTCAGTACAAAACTGATTTTTGTTTTAAACTGTAAAGGATTTGAAATGGTGAAAACTGAAAAAGCGTGGGCTCTGAAAATATATACTTTGATCTTTGAAACTGGAAAAGTTTTTCTTTTAATATTCATAGAATGAATTTTCTCAAAATATTTTTACTTCGGCAACAAAAAGTTGTGAAGTCTTGATTTCATCCAAACTTTTTTTTTTTTTTTTTTCCTATTTTTGCCTAAAACAAAAAAAAATTTGGTCTAGAACCCGAAATTTTGGGTCCTTGCGAAATGTCTGTCCGTGGTTTTGACTTCTGAACTTCTGTATTCGTAATCTTTGAACCCATCCGACCGATTAGTCTCAAAATTTCAGAATAAGCTTTTTTAAACCATAAGACGGTCGCGTTTGCTGATTCAAGAAAATCCTACAGCGCCATCTAGTACCTGTAGTGCAAAATACCATTTTACCATACAATTTTTTTTTTTCCTGAGATTATATTGAAACATCTGAATATGCAAAAACCTTGTATTTGACCCAAAATGATCAATTCCTAAAGGTTTTATGGAAATATTGTACCATGACCAAGTTGTCATGCTTACACAAATTTTGGAAAAAAAACTTCTGTTGACGTAATCTCAGAACCCATCGGACCGATTGATCTAAAATTTTCAAAATAAGCTTTTTTTAACCATAAGCAGCGACGTACGAAGAGTTTTTGATAATAATACAGCGCCATCTAGTACCTGTAGTGCAAAATACCATTTTACCATACAAAATATTTTTTTTCCTGAGAATATTTTAAAACATTCGAATATGCAAAAACCTTGTATTTGGCTCAAAATGATCGATTCCAGAAGATTTTATAGAAATATTGTACCATGACCAAGTTGTCATGCTTACAAAAATTTTGGAAAAAAAAACTTCTGTTCACGTAATCTCAGAACCCATCGGACCGATTGATCTAAAATTTTCAAAATAAGCTTTTTTTAACCATAAGCAGCGACGTACGAAGAGTTTTTGATAATAATACAGCGCCATCTAGTACCTGTAGTCCAAACTACCATTTTGCCATACAAAATTTTTTTTTTCCTGAGAATATTTTAAAACATTTGAATATGCAAAAACCTTGTATTTGGCCCAAAATGATCGATTCCAGAAGATTTAATGGAAATATTGTACCATGACCAAGTTGTCATGCTTACAAAAATTTTGGAAAAAAAAACTTCTGTTTTCGTAATCTCAGAACCCATCCGACCGATTGATCTAAAATTTTCAAAATAAGCTTTTTTTAACCATAAGCAGCGACGTACGAAGAGTTTTTGAAAATAATACAGCGCCATCTAGTACCTGTAGTGCAAAAATTTATATTTTATATATCTTGTGTTTTTTCAAAGAATCTAAAAAACTATTGGAAAAAATATATATATTTTTTTTTAATTTTATATGAAAACAAGTTTTACGTGTTTTTCGTTAAGAAACTACCAACTCAAGTCGATCAGAAAGTGGTAAGATTCAATTCAACAGAAATATCAGCAATAATGCACAATATTCCCGCTCGGCGCTCTGATCGAAAATTTAGGTTTTGGTTACATATTTTTGAATTTCCTAGAATTTTATTGCTTCATTCAAATGAATTATTCTAATGAAGCATAGGTATTATGTTGCCGAAGTGCCTGCTAAAGCTTCAGCTTTTCCGATTTTTTAGTTCTGTAAGTAAGTAATTCTGTTGAAAATTTCTCAACAGTAAGAGTAGATTTGTCATTTTACATTATTTTAAAACTTGCTTATAACTACTATCCATATACTATTCCAAAGTCAAACATAAATTTCACTAAAGTTCATGATCAATCAAGCTTCACAACATTCATATAAATTCGCCATAAAATAAAAGTGATTATGGGAAATTTGCAGGAAAAACTACAAAAGAATAAAAGCTAAATTATTGAAAATACATAAATTGTGTTTTATGTACATGTTAAAAATTTTTACATAAAAGTATTCGTAGTTTTTGCAGCATCTATTACAAGGTTGACTCAAAAACTTTAAAAAGTGCTCTCAAGTCTGCTATTCTTTCTTATCTATGTTGAAAATTCACTTTTGATATTTGAAAGCTCTTCTTCGTTTATTTAATGTCTAGTACGAAACATGCTATTCCACCCAAAAAGTAAGAATACTGAAAATGTCATTAGGATCTAAATTCTTCAACTGCAAATGAAATATAATAAAAACATTATTGTTTCTGTAGTTTCTAAATGATATTCTGGTCTTTTTACTTTTAGACTAAATATGTTAATTATATCTGGGTATTGACCCCAGAATTGACGTTGTATAAATGTTTCAAGCCTTTATAAAAAACAAAGTAATGAAGAATAAATATTCTGAAAAACCACACCAAGAAATTTGTATTTTCATTTTGCTTGAGAAACAAAAACCTCATTTCAACTCTATTAAAAAACTTTTCGTAATGGGATTTGGTACCTTCGTCAAATAAAAAGTTAGACAGACAGACAGAAAACTGAAAAAACAATTTAATATCAGAAAACCGCTACAAATGCAACTAATCAATAGCCTGCACCTTGTTTCTGCTGCACTGCCTTCAAAAGTAACTTCGATGACTGGTCTTTTTCTGGTTTTGCTTGGTGCGCGAGATCAAAACCAGATTTCACAAAGACTTTATTGATTTCTTTGAATTCAGTTTTGCACGTTTTTAAAGCCGTTGCGATGCAAGTCACTCTTTTGGCCCGCAAAAAAAAAACCAGTAAATGTCAAAACAATTATTGTACAAATTTCATTGACCTTTTTCTTGGGAATTATAAATATCACAAGTTAATAAAAATACAAAAATATATGCTCTTCCAGTGATTTAGATAATTTTTAAATAATATTGAATTTAATTTGAGACTTTCTTGCACTACAAAGGATTCTTTTTATGTTGAAAACCCTTAAAAACCAAATTTAGGGATTTTTTAAAGCAGTTTTTAAATAATTTTTCACAAAAATTAAAATTATAAAAGATATGAGAGTCTTGAACATAAAAGAAAAATAAGGATGAATTTTAAAAGCTCAAAGAATTCAAACAAATTTTCAAGTTACTCAGTTGACTAACCTCCAATGACGCACGTTGAAGCAACAATGCGAATTCAGCAGAATCCAAGTAAACTGCAGTCGACGATTTTGTGTGTAATTTATTTTTTTGATTATTTAGTATCTTATATGTTAATGTTTTATGTGAAGTTTAAAATAATATATTTGGTGTTCAGGCGTTTTCAAGAAATTTTTTGTAAAAAGTTCAATATTTAAACAATTTATGTTATATTGAAGAGCTGCATGCAATATTTTAAAAATCCAACTATATATTCGCTGTTCAACTCAATTAAAACTCTTATTATATTTTAGTGTCGTTTTCACGGATTCATCAGATTTTCTTCAGATTTTGTTGATAAAAATCTGCTATTACCGATAGCATTATCTGTAAATATTTTACTTAAGTAGAAAAAAACTTTTAGCATTTCAAAAATGCATTAAAGATATGATTGGTTGCAACTGAATTGAAGAGCAATTTAAGAAATTTGTTTTAATTTTACCGTAAAAAAGCATCCTCTTAAAATTATCAATCGGTTGATAGGTTTCATTTCAATAAACATGCATTCATTTTATAAATAAAATGAAAGATCAAGGCTGTCCAGTGTCCAGGTATTAAAACCACACATTTTTTGTTAAATAAAGTTTAATATCAAAATATTAATTTCTATAAAATGTGTATTTCATTAAAGCCTCATAAAATTTTAACGTTTTAGACGAGTATTTTAATAATACGTGTGAAATTTGATCAAACAAGATTTATTTTAAGTGTCTTCTTTTAATGTGTCAACAATTTTAATCGAGCATGCATAAAGGTTTTCATTCATTCTTCATGTCTCCTCATCAAGACGCAATTTTAATCCCTCAAGCACTTGTCAAGTGCCCTCCAAAATCATAATCACTCCGGTCCCGCATCTCAAGCAAGCATTCAAATACGCAAGCAGCGCACCACATTGTATCAGTTTTTAAGATTGTATACTGCCTGCTCGTCGACCAGTTTTTTGACCCACATCTCTTGCAACATCGAAACGGCACTCTTATATTGTTGTTGCATAACTTTTCATGTAAAAATTTATACGTTTTTAATGTGCTGCTGTATGTTTGTCTTATTAATGGACTTTGTTTGGCGCGCAAACAATCGTTTTGGACAGAATTGTGTTGCTTTTGCAAGCTAGACATGAGCTGCTAGGACAATGGGCATTTAAGGAGATTAATGTCCAATCTCAAATTTAATTTACTTTCTCGTTCGTTCGTTAGAGCTTTGAGCGCAAATTTTTTAATCATTAAAATTGATAACAATCTTGCTAACTTTTCCAATTTCAAGAAAATTTCAAATTTGCAGAAATTCGCTTAAATAACAGCAGGCTCAAAATGTTTCTGATGAGTGATCGTGTAAATACCAACTCGAATAATTGATGGAAAAATGAGTTTTGTTTTTTAATTGTTGCAAGGCGTTGCAAGTGTTCATATTGAAATATTAGAAAAAGTTTCATCAGATTTTAGTTATTTAAGATTTTCAATTTTCTTCAGCAACAATCTTTGGAATTTGATTAAAGATATAAAGCGCACTTTCTTTTTGAAGATTTTTATTAACTTTTTATTGAACCGAGTTAGCATTGTATTAAATTGAAATTAAGTTGAAGACATGTCAATGAATCAATCAACTCATATCAGTTTTAAAAATGGTATCAGTATAAAGTTTACACGGTAGCTTCATAAACTTTTTTACTTTTACATTTTCATATGATATGTTGAGTATGATTTTTCTCAAAAATACTTTTTTTAACATAAAGTCTCAAGATAACTGAGCAACAACAGTTCCAAAATTTAGAAAAAAAAATTCACGGTGAATAAAAAATCTTAACTACAAAAGCTGAAAGCTCCATTTGACTCTATTTAACTACACTTGATAATTGATCCGCAAAGTTTTGAACTGTTTTTTATTTTACAACTTTCCATTCAATCATTATAATCTTTCGCATATAAATCTTGTGAAGTTATCTAACCGCACCAAGTGACTCCATTTATATTTTCCTGCCAAGCGCTGCCCATTATTCTGCTATTTCAGTTCACTAATTCACTTGGCAAAACAAAAAATTATGCTGTATGTTTTACATAATGGCATTTTTATATGCAATTATTGAGAAGACGTCGAGTAACGAATCGCTGTGACGGTTTGGTGGTGATGCAATATAAGATCTGCCTGCTTTTCATTCAGTATTTTTTTTACAAAAAGCTTTGCTATAGCAATAGTCGAGTTTCATTATATTTGCAGTTTGATGTCTTTCAAGACGTTTAGCAAAAAATTGTTTTATTAGAAAACGAAACGGCACATTCACTTTCCAAGTGGATTTCTTCTACCAACATTCCAGGTATTGTGTGATTTTGCAATTGGCAAAAAGCTTTGTACTTTGCTTGTTTGGATTATTTTTTGGTGTATTAAACAAATAGGCATGTAAACAGGGGTTTGAGAGATTTTTAAAGTATAAACATTTCGATATAATAAAAAGTTACCATAAAACATTAAAAAAATAGCTTATATTAAAATCACCAACCATTCCTAAGCTCTGCTAAACTTTAACACTTTAAACTGTTTTTGTTAACTAGTAGGTCGTGATTTTAAAGCACAATTTATAAAAATCTCTTTTAAAAAAATTTAAACTCTTTTCTAGGACCAGACGTACGACATATTTGTGTATCGTTATGCTACTGATGATGTTGTTACATTACTTGCTTTAGCATTTTTTGCCCAATTCGGGAGAGTGTGCAATGTTTTTAGCTGCCATTTAGAAGGTGCGTAGCATGCTAAGATCTTTATCGACCATGTACACTTGTAATGTTGAATGTTATGTTTCTACTTCATAATTTTAAATGGTCACAATTAAATTTTGCACGAAAAAATTTGTTGGAATTCATTCTAGAATTATGGAATTTTTAATGCAAATCCATAAAAACAATCCAAGCGATTCAGATTAATTTATTTCAGGTACAATAGCTCATTTTTCATTTTACTGCGTATGAGGTGCGGCTTCTTTAAAGTTTGAAATCTTTCAAATATGTATTAAATAAATTTCAGTAAAATTAATTTTTTTAACTATAATCATTTCGATATTTTTGCAATTTTTTCCATTCCTATGAATTTATACTCAAATAGTCTAAGTGGTAAATGGTAAGTAATGCAAACATTTTCCAGTTATTTTTTTGAAAAATTATAGAATATAAAACTACAATCAGAGAATCCGATCTTTCATGGTTAGTAAAATTATTACATTTTTATTCAAAACACTTTTACACATTAGCAAAATTGTACGAAATGATTCAAAATATGGGTCATAAAAAATAGTTTGGTTTTGTGTTTGGGGTTCCCATTCATGAGAAAACTTTCTTATTTTTTATTTCACATACAACATATTCAAAATCAAAGAATTTTATCAGTTTGAATAGTATTATATTTACGAACTATAGGATTTCTTTGAATCACTGACGACCAAGAACGGTATAACACTCACCTGAAATGAAAAAAAAAAAAATTAAAACAAATGTTCATTTTTATACATGTTTCTCAACATTTGGAAAAAAAATAATATCAAATTATTATCTTATTAAATCTAATTAAAAAGCTTTCAAGTTCTTTTATCCCACTTTTCAAAAAAAATTTCATAATCATCAGAAGAGTCTTTACCATAACAACAACCAAAGCCACAAAATTAAACTAACATCAACTTCATCGTCTATTTCATTTGAAATGGAATTTATTATTCCGATGCTCGAAACAAATAAATAAATAAATGTAAGCGCGAAAGACTGCCGAACAGTTTCTTGAAATAAGTGAAATTAAATATTAAAAATCACAAATGGAGTCACCTAGTTAGTTTAACCTAAAAAGAATCATGATTCGCTTAGTTGGTTACGGTTTGCTTGCGTTTATATCCATTTTTCTTCAATTTTGGCCATCATTAGAGCTTGAATGTGCGTACTCGTTTGCAACCACTCGTCCAACACTTTTATACATGTGTATTGGACTTTGAGTGAATTCCAAGAAGCTCAACGCACAAGTTTTCTCTTTCAATCGAACTGCTTACTCTTAACTTGAACTAGGGTCCAACGAATTGGTTTTTTATTTCGGAATCATTTCTTTACTTAGTTATCAATAATTCTTGATGAATAATGCTTTCTTCTAAAATTCGCGGGTCCCTAGACATTATGCTTCTTTATGCTGTGCACAATTGATTGCCTTTTGCGATCCAAACCGGCTTTTCTACCTTTCTATTGAGCGCAAATGATAATGGCCATTGCAAATTTTGTTTCGCGATTATATCTCATAAATATCAATAAATATCCATCGCCAATCGCGCTATTGTGCATAGAAAATTGCTAGGAATAGAGAAACCATTCAGCCATCCAGAGTGGAATTGTTGGAATTGTAGTCATGAAATGGAAAACGTAATGCCGCGAACTTAAAAGTGCAACACAATTACTTTTTGCATAAATCAAACTGACGACACAGAAGACAATTGTGATGAATACATAAAAAAGAATGTTGAAAAGCAAAATTTTAGAAAAATGTTCATCGCGAATTAAAGAATTAAAAAGGTGACATTATTAAAAGCCACAACTCTAAAATCTTACATAGTATGCAAATTAAACACACATTTATCCATAAATTTTATTACAAATATACGTCTCTCAATTCATTGTAATGGTTCTGTATGCCTTTACCTTTTCACCTTTAATTGTAATATTGTATAGCAATAACAGCAACAGAACAATTTGCAATTTTGAATGCACATTAAATTAAATCAGTAAATGCAACTTTATGCTTACACATCTACCTCAATTTCTTTCTGTATAATTTATAAATTCGGTTGCAAAATAGGAGAAACTCATTTACGAGATATTCGAATCAATCAGGCAAACCAGCAATTAAGTGGAATCACAAGAAATTACATCATTCTTTGATCAATTGAGAAATTGCATTAAATCGACAGTTTTTGCTTGGCTCATCGGTTTTTTTTTGTCTTGAACCACTGATCGGAAGTTTGGAATTTTTTAATTGCTTTTAAATGCTTAATAGTCCCTGTATGTTTTGCGTGTGCTTTTAAATTTTAATTAGACTGCTTTTATTGCTTTAGCAACTAAGTCTTCTAAATTCACTGTTAGCAAGATTAGTTTTAGTATTTTATTTTATTGTTGAAATATTTGTTTGGTTAAAACTTGTAAAACTACAATGTTGGAATCATTCATTGTACGTATATAACTATTGTGAGGAACCTTCTGATAAATGAAGTCACATAAAGTTTAGTAATTTCTAATTTCTAAAGCGACTTTTAGTAGTTGTTATTTTCAGTTACCATGGCGAAAGCTTAGACAATTACAAGCTAAAATTCTATCTTTTTAATGTAAAAAGTTTTAAAAGTTTGCTAAAAAGTTTTTTATCGACTGTATTGAAATTATTTCATATAAGCTATTGAATAAATAAATAGAATATAATGTACTTATTTGAGTATATTTGAGTATTCTTTTTGTACTACATTATATAGTTTAACATAGAAATACTTATTGGATCGAATGCATTGGCTTTTTTATTGAGAAACGAAATATAGATTAATATATAATAGTAAATAAATATTCTGGAAATAAAGTCGCATGTGGTTTTAGAATTGCCACATGGTTTGAGTAATGACTTTTAGTTGAATCAAAGAAAATTAAAAAAAGTTATTTCTAACATGCAATTATTATGGAGTATTAGATTTACAGAGAATATTTTACCATTAAAATCGAGGGGAAAACAGTTGGGCTCTTTTGGTGACCATGAGCCGCAAAAATGGTGAGCCGCAATGAGCCGCATTGAGCCACATAAATCGATATAATGAATTATTCAACGAAAAGTAAATTATTTTAAAATATTTTTGAATATTCTTTAAGCATATTTTAGTGAGCCGCAGAGCCACAAATTTTCAAGAGCCGCAATGAGCCGCATATTGAGCCGCATGAATTGTTGACCATGAGCCGCACCAACTGTTTTCCCCTCGATTAAAATGATAAAATATACATGAAATCTGATTATACCCTAAGTTTGATTTATTGCAATTCAAGTGAAATTTGTGGCAATCTAATGTAAATTACTTTTTGCTGTAAAATTCAAAGTTTCAAAATCTCAATGATATTCGATTAAAATTCGTGAGTCTCATTTTAAATCTTAATCGATACTGAAAATTTCATTTAAAAACTGTTTGAATTCACGTTAGCATGTTTTCAAATAATACATATTTATAAGATATTAAACATAGCCATATTAAACATATTAAACAAAAATCTATTTTACTTATCATTCATGTCTTCTATATCATTCGATTTTTTCTTTTCATTATATTTGAATTTTGATCTGAAAATGTCATTTTAAAATGTGTATAATCCAAAATACAGCAAACCATGTCTATAATTAAACATTTTGTCCAAAATTTCGGACCCCATATTCCTCAGTTCTGCCCCCATAAGCGAATCATCATTCAATTAACGATACAATCTTAAAGTATCGGTAATTAAAATTATTATTGCCTTATAATTGGTGAAGCGCTTGAGTGAATAAATTTAAAACTATTGCTTTTTTCTGAATGAGAAAATGTAAGTAAACTTACAGCAAATTTACAGACACGTGCTTAAGTGGGCTAGTGTATTTGGTTGTGTGAATGAAATCTTTATTGAATATTGTTTGAGTTGCAGCAGTACATTTATATTGAAAATACTGAAAATATATTTGTTGCATTTGTAATAAAATCTTTATTCATTCATTTCTTTTGTAAGAAAAACAAGTTAATGAGCTTTATAAATCTAATAATGTTTTGAAGAGTTCCAATTTAAATTCGTTAATGAAAAAATATATAAAATTGAAAATAAAAAACAGAACTTTGCAACCAAACAGTTAATTGTGGATAACTTGACGCTTGTTTGTTGTCAATGATTAAAATTGACCATTCATCAGTTTTTTGGCCAGCTATAATTACGGCACCGATCGTTAACCAACAACAAAATATTTGGTAATGTTTAATTAAAATTCCATGAACTTATTGTTTAAGAGGTACGAGAGTAAAACTTACAGCACACCAAAAATGTAAAAAACATTAACTTTTTAGAAATTCTAATGACAATAAGCTCGAATATCAAATAAAAATAATTAGTTAATTATTAAGATAATGAAATTTTTTGATGCTTTTTCAAAGAAGTAAAAGTGCTGATACTCACAACGAACTGGGTAAAATCGAGAATAATATGAATTATGTGAATTAGTATATGATTTTTGAAGATTCATCAAATTAGCAACTTTTTTGCCGATTTTGCACGCAAACAAATTTTTGTACTTAACAGATTTATGAGTTTATGAAATAATAAATATTAATCTATTGAAGAGTAATAGCTGAGCTTGCTTTTACTGTTAGTTGATTGCAGTCATTCAAGCAAAAATTTGTTAAAATGCTTTCAAAAAACTTAATTTATTACTTATGAGCACTCGGCAACGACTCTTGGAGCCAACGGCCACTTGGTAAGCGATCGCGATTGACACAAATTTACACTTTTTTTGTATATACATACTTATGCATTTTTATCCCGGGAAACCAAGACATTCCGGTTAAAAATTCATTCTGAAGAAAACATTCCAAATATAATCTAACTTTCATTCTGTATGCAGAAGGTTTTATGAAGAATGTTCAAAGAAGTCTAATTGGTATGCTGAAAAATATTCTGATTTAAAGTCTTTTTAGAATGTTCCGTAGAAAACCAAGAAGAACGATTTCTGGAATGTAAAATATGTAATATGTAGCAATAATCCATTTATAGAGCTAAAATTAGATGTATAGGTGAAAAAACATTTAAAAATATCTTTTCATCAGTTTTATTGCAAAAATTCTTGTAAATTTCATGAAAATGAGATTGAAATATTTTACTAGTGATATTCTCTAAATGCATTCTTCAAAGAATGTTCGAAGAGTCTGTTAGATAGTGGTATATAACGTTCTGCAGAGCATCATATAGTTGGAATATAAAAATGATTGAAATTATTAATTGATTTTTGGCCTATTAAGTTAAAAATAAGTATCACGCTTACTATTTTTACCGTTTTTATCACTAAATATATAGCCTGTAGTAAAAATATAGGAAGTTCATGAGATTCAGAACGGAAAACTGAAAAAAACCTAACATATTGTGACATATCAAAAATTGATTCCAGTTAGTGTTCTATGAAGAATAAATTATTGGAAT
The DNA here is from genome assembly GCA_038502155.1 of Parochlus steinenii. Classification (NCBI taxonomy): domain Eukaryota; kingdom Metazoa; phylum Arthropoda; class Insecta; order Diptera; family Chironomidae; genus Parochlus; species Parochlus steinenii. The sequence goes on along the minus strand of JAXCIN010000023.1, from coordinate 662,302 downwards.
GTTTAGTATACCAAAACAAACGCGCACCAAAGCAGAGCTCTTCGTAAAATTAATTCTTTTTGCGTGATTTAATGGGCTTAAATTCAGAAATTGTTTCTTAAAACACCAGTAGTGACCTATAAGAGTGAATGAAGTGTAGATCAAGCATTAATAAAGAACGATTAAAAATCGAAAACTTATAAACTTCACATAAAATATTATTTCATTTAAAATATTAAAATATTTAATATTAAAATATTTAAAATATTAAGATTCACGAAATAAATTACTATATTTATATATATTAATAATATATTTCAAGTTTCTGATGAAAAAAAATATAATTTTCTTAAAAGTTGACCGACTTTTTGGGATTAATGTCAGTTTGTGGACCAGCGGGTGGCGCAGTTCTGCGCTGGATCTTTATACATCTCTCTGTCAGTCATTAAAGATCATTATGAAGCAAAGTTTTACGCATAGAAATATTACGGTTTTCGAGTTATTGTCAATTAATTCTGAAGAAATGGCTTTTTTTTGGGGAAATTTTTACAAATTTGTCCGGCTCTTATATTAAATGCATCTGTGGACCAGCGGGAGGGTGGATTTTAAATTAAAAATAACGTAAATGTGCATAAGACTTTAAGGTTTCTAAATATTAAAAGTTGTACACACAAAAGTATTATGGTTCCATCGGTATCGATTTGAGACTCAAGAGATTTTAGAAAAATACAGATTTTTTGGGTTCAACTTGGTCTGTGGACCACCAGATGAATGGGATCATTTTTAAAAAATTAATATGCACTATTTGGCTAAACAGGCACATTTTAAGATAAAGTTTTTCGTACAAAAATCTTAAGGATAAAGAGCTAAAAATCCACAAAATAATTTTGTTGAGCGTTACGAAATTGCAGGTCGCGTGGCCACTGCAAAGGGAAGTTTATAAAAAGTGAAAAAACTATGTAAATTCAAATTTTGAAGTTATTTTGAAAATATTCTGTTTGAGTTTCTAATCTTGTGCCAATCGACCAACAAACCAATCCAACCACACTACAAAACAATCAAACAAAGTCTACTGGTGCTTGACCTGGTGCTTGACGTTATATCAGTTGATTCTTTTGGTGGAGACTAGAATTTTTAGGTGAGTATATAATTTGAGTTTATTTTTCGTATTTTTAATTAGTTTTAATCTTTCTAGGCATTTCGACGATTTCTTAATGTGTTGAGCTTCAGAGTACGCAGAGTGTTAGACTTTTCGGTGTAAAAATTCATTCAAGGACATTGGTAAATTTTTTTTAATATGCTGCATTTTTTATTCTAAAATTCTTTTCTCATTACAGGAAATCCCCAAGAACGTTAAATTTCAAGCACCAGCACCTTAATTTTAGTTTGCAACAACATTTCATCTATTTTTTGTCAGACTTTTTATATCATTATATAAAATTATAAGCAGAAATAAAACTTTTAAATTGAATATGAATTTTATTTTGCCACCATCAATCATTCCAGCAATCATTCGAACAGTATCCAAAAATAAATACTTGTTAGACTATTAAAAAAGATTCTAAATATGTTGCTTTTAATACCTATTTTATAGAATATAGTTTAGAATGAATTTCAGTATGTCCACAGAATGTTCACAGAATGTAATTTTATTTTTGGCGGTATGTCTTGGAATGAAAAATACATTCTAATTAGACATTCTTTTTAGAATGTATTTTTGGGCACTTTGAATGCTCTAAGGAATGTTCAGAGAATCTTTACAGACGTTCTTCCAGCATGTAAACGTTCTGCTCGGAGATTCTGTGATCATTCTGCGGACATTCCGGTTGGTTTCCCGGGTATTTCACTTTCATAGAATTTTTGTCAGGGATAGGGAGTGCGCAAAATTTCAAAAATAACTCAAATTTTATTAAATTTTTTATGGAACTTAACTTCTGAATTTTCATGTATATAGAACACCAGTAGACAAATCATTGAGAGTATTTAATAGAGTATTTTTTTATTGAATTCACGTTTGCTTCTTTATGGTATTGATTATTGAGTTCATGAATAAAAAGTGAAAACTTAACGACAATGAGAAGAGCATGACAACGGGACAAATCAGCCAATGTGCTCATAAAAGTTTTATTCACACGTGATTTCAATGAGACTTCTAGCATAAGTCTTGCTATATAATTCTGCAGGTTGACTTTATACTACTTCTTCCCTGATTTTTACTGAAGTAATTCCAGAGTTATTTAGGAATAGAAAGGATTTTTTTAAATTAAAAATCAGAGTGAAAAGATTTAAAAAACACAAAACTATCAACAAAAGAAATATTATTCAATTTCCAATTATAACAAATCGCTTCCCCTCAATTCATCGAAATCTTAACTATTCGTATTATTATCGTTGCATTCTTGCACTTAACTAAATCCATTGAATAATTCATCAGAGTTAACTGTTGGAAACCGAAATTGAATAAAAAACTCGATGAAAATTGAAAAGCAAAAACGAACGTTTTCAACGTTTTCATGCTAGTATAGCCTAGAAATGTTTAATCGTGAATTGAAAGAAAAAATTGTTTAAGTAAAAAGAAATATGTGTGTCCGGTTTCTTTTAAAGCCATTTTGAAGCAAATAAAAACTTTTATTGTAAATAATATAATTTGTCTATTTTTGTATGTATTGAGATGCGTTTATGATTTTCCAGATTATTTGGATTGTTAGATTGATTTGATGAATCAAAAAACTCGGATGAAAAGTTGAGAGAAACACAATTAAGTATTTGTTATTAATTGAACATGATTCTGTATAAAAACTGCATCAAAATAATAACTATGATAAAATAGACAATTAAGCCACGCTCTTTTTTTTAATAAAAAATTATGGAACCTCTGAAAGCGACCGAGAATGGATTTAAATTAAACAATTTCTCAAAAGACAATTGAATTAAATGAGTATAGTTTTTTTGGAAACAAAAATCATTGAAATTGATCAACTAATTGAAGTCAAAAAAATGATCTATAAAACAACAACTAAGCGTACTTATCCATATTTGTGTTGTCAATATGTTACAAAATCTTCTTTTAATCTAAATAATATCGATATTGGATATGTTATGAAAGACGATGTACCGCAGTCTAAAAAAAGTAATTAAAACCACAAATCATAAATTGATAACTAATTGTGTGAGCTGCAATTTATTGATGCTAAGGAAGTCAAGGCCCATGGGAAATATTCTTTAGTGGCACAGCCAATTCAATCATTTTGCTGATAAGCAGCTTGAAAATATTGATACACATCTTTTTAAGAACAAATTGGGGGAAATGTTGGATTGATAGAATTATACCCTTTATAAAAATGTATACTTTTTTGTTAGAATTACTGTTGGTCAATTTTAAATCCAATTTATTCATTTTCCACTAAATAAAAATTATTCAATTTACAATCTCATCAATTTCATGAAATCCTGACCCGAAAACATATTTCTATCACTTTTCGCAGATAACTGAATTTAAAACTTTGCATTGCTTTGCAAAAAAAAATCGAGTGAAAACTCTAAAAACCGCACAAAAAACTCATCAATTTAAAATAAAACTCATGGGGAATGTGGTCGTGAAATGTTGGCTGATAATTTTTGAATTGAATGTCAAATGTTCAAATTGTCCCAAAAATAGATCGCACAAAAAGCGCTTTAATCAAATTCCAGTAAAAAAGCAATAAAATAGCTCTGTAGATTAAAAACATTTTTAAAATTTTAAAAGTGAAAAAATGAAGTAAAAAGTATTTTGTAAAACAATTGACATCCAAATGACATTCAGCTGAAGCTTGAAATTGCGATTAGTTCGCAATTATGTCCGTTTAAGTAGAAAGCACGGTTTGGAGCTTTTTCTGATCACATGCACACAATGTTATAGTCTATGGTTATAGCTGAGGAATTTAATATCAAGAAGAGTGATAATTTTATTACAATTTTAAAGCGAAAATTTTTCATTGATAATTTTAATGCGGAAAAGCGCGAGGGGGTGATTGATATCAAAAATGTATTAATAGACTATCAAATTAATAAAGTATTAACAGTATGTTCTATAGCACATTAATGACTCCACCAATATCAGAGAAGAAAACTTCAATAAAGTATGGTAAACATTCTCCGCACAAGCAAATTTTTCCAAAGCGCAGTATCATCAAAGTACCTAAAATAAATTCTTGAAAAAACTCATTTAACTCGCACAAGAATTCTTCATAATTTATTCAGAGACATGACTTGGCAAAATTGGAAATTTTCTTATCGAAATACTAAAAACACTGAAGAACAATAATTTGTAAATAGTTTGTACACTTTTTTATTAATTCTCATTTCCGGCTGGGTTTAATTTGAGGCTACGCAGCAATTTTTGTCCGGTGTTGAAATAATAAATTTACAAAAAGTAAAATCATTCAAAACTCTTTTAATATAATGTTCAATAATTTACTAGTTTTTCTGTTTTTTGGTTAAAACGTTAAAAACAAACAAAAAATTAGTCAAGCAATGAAGAAATAATAGGCACAAATTAGAAAACATCACCCGAATTCCAAATGATAAGCGATTTTCAGTCTGCTTTGGATAGTACCAGCAGAATATCTTATAGATATTGAATAAGCGAAAGCACTTTAATACAATAAAGTTTTGAACTTTATTTCACATTTTTGTTGTCAACAAAATTTCAATGAACACATTTTAAATAATTTATTTCTAATTTAAAAACATTCAACAGGCTTTCGCTTCCAAAAGTATACATTCAAACTCAAATTATGTAAATTAATTTGCTTGCGTGTTAGAACTTTGACCCCAACTCAGCAGAATAAATATAATATCTTTGCAGAGTAACACAATTGTTTAACAACACAATTCTATGTTTGAAAATTGATTCAATTGATTTGGAGCATTACCATGACAATAAAATAATCCAAAATTGCTATCGATTAGGGTTATTAATAGATGGTCTTTTGTTGAAACTTTCAATCCCGATAATAAAAATCAAATGAAGAAAGAACTCCCAGCTTGTTTTTGGAAATTTTTTGGCAATCTTTTTAAAATTGATTTTGTTTAATTAATAAACTGGGATTCGAAGTAAAGTTTTGGTAGCAACAGTAAAACTGGTCTAGGTCCATGTTCGTAAGTTGAAAATATAAATGAATTTCAAAAGCGGTTCTTTTTGCCAGACATTTTTCGCTATGTTTCTCAACAATTTAATTGGAATAAAAATTGTACATATGTGTTATCTCTGAATTCAATTGTGTGATATGTGATATATTTGATTTTAAGATTTTAGGAAAAATACGAAAAACAAAGTTGAATTAAAAACAAAACAACAACATATTGTGCAAAGCTCGACAAAAATACAACTTAGTTTTAAATATATATGTTTTAATAAACTACAATTTCAAGTTGCTTTACTATACAGTATACTTGACATTTATATGACATTTAATAAAATGAGCTCTTATTGGTGTAATATTGAATTCTTTCTAACAAAGTATTTGTCAGTCTTTCAGGACGACTAGGAATTTAGTTAGTTCTGCAGTTATATCTCCCGAAATGTTCTAAAGAACAATTAGGAGAAGAAAAAACAAAATTTAGCTGAAGAAAAAAGGTCCAGCTTTATAGCATGTAATCCTTACGTTGATTCAGAATTTGAATTCACTATTCCTGAGATTGTGGTGTATGATTTGATTATTAACTCAATCAACATACCTATTTAAAATTGAATGGTTTAATTAGCTAATCAGCTGATCATAACAGTATAAATAACAATACACTGCCATAATTTCCATAAATTATGATGTAAATTTACCTTATCTGTCATTAAATTCATCAACAAAAAGATTTATATTTTAAAAACCAATGTTTTATCTTCATACAATTTGAATTTTTATGCATATTTCATAGGATATTTGAGAAATTGTAGAAAGTTTTGTTATATATATTTTTAAAGTTTTTTAGTATTAACCAGTGCAAGAATCTTTGTTTCAGGAATGAGAGGCTTGAGTTTCATGCATTAAATTAGGGAGCAGTGATACATATGATACTGAGGCCATTGATTCCATGCATTCAGTACTAAACATCTGTCTCGTTGCATATTATTTTTATCAATTTTTATTAAATTTTAAACTGTCATAATACTAAAAACTTCAAATCTAAAAATAGCTGATAAATAACTCAATATTTTAATTCATTCAATAATAAATCAAAAGTCAAATCCCAAACTTACTTAATTGAACACAACAAATATGATATTTGAGAAATATTCAAATAATTTGAAAAATCAGCTGATTTAATATATGCAAATTGTATTACATTTTAGGCGCGATTTGAATGGGATTGTGATTTTTACTGCTTTTTGCAAACAAAAAGCCAGAATATTTGTGATAAAATTTAAAATCAACCAAACTATTATTAGTTAAAAGTAAAAGTCTGCAACAAAATGCTTTTAAATTTATCGCAACACTCTGTTATGGTCTTTTTATTGATGCATCAAAAAAAAATTAAACGAGTGGTCCTAGTCGGTACGACCTTTATAACAAAAAAACAGACTTCACTTAAAGTTGAATGTAATGAATAATTTTCAAGGTACAATGAAATTTTTTAATACAAACATAATAATTAATTTAGATGCAAAAGTTGTCTAATAAGTACTATAAAGAAAAACTTTGGAAATTGATACATTTTGACCAATATTACGGACCGATACGGATCTCTGACAGAAAATGTAATTCCCAAAAAATTATATGATAAACTAATTTTCATTATTTGTATTTAAAAAGTCATTGACAAACTCAATTTAAAAACAAAAAAACTCAAAAACCAATCAAACTGGTTGAATAACACAAAATGTATATTGAACTTCGAGTTGTTGTACAATTACGCAATATATTGGCAATATCAAGAGAGTCACTCTCTCCTGAAATAATCGCACTCAAATTAAAATGAAAAGTTGACATTAATTTACTTTATTAATTCATTCAGATTCGTGTACAAAATGTTGTGCAAATCATGACCTCGCTCATTATCTGATGCACTCACTCAGGTTGTTTTTGAGCTATTTTGAATTACTAAGCTTTTAGTAAAATTTACGGATTAATGAATTGTTTTCAACTTTTCTTGCATTTTATTCAAATATTGATCAAATATCAAATTTTAGGGCATTACATAAAAAGTCAATAGGTTTAAAATTATCAAACATAGAATAAAAATTCATATTTAAATCTTAATTTTAAAAAAAAATTGGACAATTACAAAAGAAAAAGTTTGTCATGCAACTTTAACTTAAATATTACTTAACGCCTTTCCTGCCTTAAACAAAGAAATAAACTCTGATAAATGTCTGTATTTTATCCCAATTAATTATTTGAAATAAAACGTTCACTTTTGTACCAATTTGCTGTCAGCAAACGCAAAACCAAAAAAAAAATCGTTTGTAAACAGCAAAAATGCAAATTCGCGAAACAACTGACAAAACCTATCATTTTTGGTTTGCGACACGTTTATGGGCAAATTGTAGCAATTTTTGACGCCTTCTCGACTTCACAGCTTTTATTTGGTTGCTCGTATTAATTTAGTTTTAGTATTAAAACTGCACAATCCGTCACCTACAACAACCTTTTTAATTGCAGCGAGGGGAAATTATTTAAAAATTTGTGCAATAGTTTACAAAATACCATTCTAAAATGTTGTTGCAAAAAGTTCCAAAAATTCAATAAAGATAAAAATATCTATTCTGCAATGATTCAAATTAATATTAATTAGCTCAGTCAATATTTTAAGCATTCCATTTTTAATTTTAGAGTCACGACTAATTTACTTACACCCCCTCACCCAGTGTTTATTTTTTAATGAAAAATATCAAAATATCTACAGACTATTATTATTTTTATTTTGTATCGTTCACGTGTTTTTCTTCACGACATCTACAAATTCTAGCTTATGACTCGTCTCGCTAATTTACAATTTAGTTTTCAAATATTTGAAACTTTTTTCGAACCAGCTGAAAATATGAAAATACCTTGACAACAACAAGTTGCAAAAAAATAGCTGAATTCATTTTCTTTATGGTGGTTTTGTGAGTATTTCATGTTTGTAGACTATTATTCATCTTTTCAGCTTTGTTGTTCGCTGTATAGTTTTTGTATTCAATTATTTTTTTTGTTTTCTTTATGGTTTTACTGGGTAATACTAATAAATTTTCTTGCTTATAAATTCTAGAGAACCTATAAAATCGTAATAATCAACTTAAAAAAGCTTAAAATTCGATCATCCCAATAGTGATAGCAGTCAGTAATAAAGTTGAATGACAATAACTTTATTATAATAAATCAATTTAATTTTAAAGGTGGTTAGTAACGATGCTAATAAGTATTTTTATAACTGTTTTTGAAATGCCAAAATTATTTCACCTCGCAATTTTGTCACTAAAATCATTCGTCTTACTTCAGGTTTCGTCTGAAGCGCCATCTACTCACACTTTTCTATGACTTTCTTGGCAAACGAAATGCAAAAATTCAAAAATTGTCTCTTGACGACCATTGGCGATTATTTGGGAATTGCAACAAATACTAAAATATTCAAATAGTGAAATACACAAATGAATTCTGCTATATAAGTAAGATTAATTAAGCTTGAAGTGAATTGCACAAATTAACAAAAACCAAAGCTATTACCCAATTATATACGGAATTTTGGAATTTCTCCACACAATTCCGAAAATTTAAATAGTTTTTCGGAAGGCATTTAGTTTTGTCTCGACATTTTGCAATATTGCACAAAACAAAACGAATTTGCTACCGCGGCTCGCCAAAGTTCTTTGGACTAAAATCATGTTATTATGTAAAATTAAAAACCAAAAAATTACGAAAACGAATCCCGTCAAGGTTCATTTAGCTGCTCGAATCGATTGCCGATCAAGTCTATTTAAACTTTTTAACGTTTATTGCTGGGTTTCAGTTTTTTTAGCACATTAAGAAATCTATAAACACCGTAAAAGTTTCCCTTTAGAGTGTTTTGGTTGGTTTTTCAATTGAGTTTTCGATAATATTATAAATATTCAGGTAATAAAAATCAGTCGATATTCAATTCTTTTTATGAATTTTTGAACCTTCATAATCAAGATAATCACCGAAAAATTGCATCATAAATGCTGAGTAGCATTTGATATTTTCAATAATATCACAAACTGGATGGTCTTTAAAAAACTTAATTTATTCTGTTTTATGTTAAATTCATAATCTCAAATATACAGTCTATATTGTTGGTTCTCAATATCAAAACTCGGTTCCAACTGTTTTTCTGCAAGTATATCTTGTTTCTAAGTTTTCCCAAGAAAACATCGACTGAATCGAAAATAATAAATTTATTCATAAAAATTCTGAAACAATTTTTATAATTTTAAAAAACACCAAATATTCCAAAACATCTCTCAGATTACAAAGAGCAGAAATATTATTTTAATAACTTTTTCTTCTTGCCTCAGGGACATGTTCTGTCACACGAAGCAAATATATCATTTACCTATTTACCGCATTTCAACAAAATGTAGGATTTTTTTCTGAGAAAATTAAGAGAAAATATTGCGTGAACAGTAAAGGCAGTGATTTTCCACAATATGGTTACTCCTTTTGCTTAGTTTCTTCACAGAATATTTTAGAATTTTAAACATTCCCAGTGGGCAATCTACAAAAAATTTTAAATTACAAATCAAAAAAACGGAAAGTAAAACTCTTCTCAAAAACCAATAACGCAATGAATTAAAACTATCAACATCCAACAGGTAAACCATGAACAGCTTAAATGTAGCGAATATTGTAAAAAGAATTATGTAATATAAGTTTATGCTTATTAAATGCGAATCAAATATTATATGAATTAAAATCTGTAAGAAATTCAGATGATGCATGAAGTAGAAAATACTGAAACTTCACAAGTATCCAGATAACCAAACTGGCAACAGCAAAGTGAAATGACTTTAATAAATTTAACAATTTAAACAGATAATAATATATAGAGGTTACATAAGACTTGCAAAAGACAGCGAGTTCTGGAAACATGTAATATTTTAATGTAATTTCTTTTTCAAGTCTCGATATATTATTTCGATATTTTCACTGTAATTATTTATTTATTTCTTTCCTTGGATGCATAAAATCCGGAAAATCTTGAAAAGACTTTAAAACAATAAAAATATAAACAGCACCGCAAAAAAATAAATAATTGCATTTGTAGAGTTTGCTGAGTGAAATATAATCGAGTAAATACGTAAATTAATAATTGAACACTAAAAAATCACAAGCAGCATAAAATTAAATGAAATTATATGCAATCGTGAGAAAATTACTAAAAATTATGGGTCGATAGTGAATAAATAATTCTTGTAATTGGCTCAAGTTAAAGATAAAAAATTTTTAAAACTAATTTACTCAACAATCGCTCGTTTATGAGCCCACTTAGTAATATCATTTTCTGTGAGGCTCTTCGAAAAAAAATTCATTTCTGACAATAAAAACAATTGAATTAATCGTCTGGATAATTAAAACAAAACAACTTGATTGTCAAAACTAATATGCACTGATAAAAGACAATCATTTAAATTACATTTAACCATTATTTAAAACCAACTCAAAATATCAAAATAAAGCTGAAAAGTCAAATGAAGCCCAATTAAATGAAAAGAACCCTTTTCCTGAAACACCCTGTACACTTATTTTTATCATTTTAATGTATATTTTATGACTTTATTTTACAATTCCCAACTGCACACTTCAAAAAAAGATACGGTAATATAAAAACAAAAATTATTAATTGGACAACCAAATGTTCTATCTCTAATCTAATCAGTCAACAAATTGAGTGCAATATTCACATTTCAAGTATAATTTCAGATGTTTAAGTAATTTGCAAATTTCCTTAGTTCCTTAGTTTTTGGTATAGTTTCGGAATATTTTGAGCTATATGGATTTAAAACTACGTAGTTTTAATTTTAATTTCTAGATGAAATTTATTGTTGCTTGATTTTTCTGTCTAGTAAAAGCAAAATATCTTAAAATACAAAAAAGAAATATTTCTTCGTTTCGTATGTTTGCATGCAAAAATTTAAAAGTTGTTTTATCTTCGAGAAGAAACTGTTTCATGATGCATCATGACTTCAACATATGCCATATAGCACGTTCATGATAGAAAAAACATTTTTTTTCCAATCAATTCAGATATTTCACAAAAAAAGTAACTAATGCAATAAAGCTATTTTTCCGTTTACAGAAAATTTCACTAGCAAATATTTTCAAAACTAAATTTTCTAAAATACAAAACCAAGTTTTTTCATAAGATATTTGAAAGTATTTTTATTGTAAAAATAAATTAGTTTATAAAAAATCACTTGTTTATAAAGCTTATGCAATTAATATCATTTTAATATCAGTTTGATTTTCATTCCATTCAGATCCAACAAATGCATTGTGAATAGAATTCGTATTTTCTTTAAACTTCATATAAGAAAATGAAAATATTCTCTGAGAAAAAAAGAAAACTTTGACTTTTCAGAATCAGATAGAGTTTTTTAAAAGAACCAATTCAAAAAAAAATTGCTGAATCATCCTTATTAACAGTTTGATATTAAATTTTTCCATTAAATGATTCCAAAAACTCGTTCAATATTGTTCAATTATCGCGACATCGAAGAAAAAATAGTTGTACGGGTATATAACAAAAGCCTTCACCGCTTTTGAATGGAGGAAAATCGATTTTTCGGGCCACTTGTTGACTTGCCACATCGAGGCGATTTGAGCATTGTAAGCGCAGCTCCTTTTTCCATTTGGCATTTTCCGAGCATTTTGTTGTATTTTCCTACCATATGGCTCGACGTAGAATATATTGCACTGAAGAATTCACTGAAATATTGAGCTACTTTCGCTGTTTTTCATTGTCAATGCACGATTTACACGGTGAATATCAAAAATTTGTGAATGTGTGCCAAAAAACTCACGAAAACCATCAAAAATAAATTTTAAAAGATATTACAGACATTTAAAGCAGAGAAAATCAATTTTCAATATACCTCTAGTTATTAATATAAATTAAGTATCAATCGATGTTCTTAGTTTCCGAATTATTATGAGATTGATATATTAAAGTAAGAAGAACATTAATATTGATTAAAATATTGTGCGTATCATATATAAAAGGTTCCAAGCACGTTCACCGTATACTTTTATCCATTTAAGTTTCAATATGGCTTCAAATATTTTTTAACATCGATATTTGCTGAAAAGTATGGAAGTTACACCTAACCTACTTTGATAACTAACATATTTCATGTATTTGAATAAAAATTCAGAACTCTAGCAGCACTTGCAACACTTTATAAGTTAATATTCTTTTTTTCCATTTGTAAAGCATATCTGAAAATATTTTCTCAAAAGGCACTCTCAACTTTTATCCACTTTTGAAAACTTTAATTGAATTTAATTAAAATCTCCCTTCATTTTTTTTAAACCTATAAAGTTATATGTCATTCAACGTGCGATAAACAAAAATATCAAAATCTCGCGATTTAAATAGCTTAAATAACCTTTTTGTAGAAAATAATGATAATTCGTGTAATTAACTCGACTGGGGTTACATTACAGTATGTTGGTTGTGCCGCAAATTCTACAACTCGAGGTAATCACTCAATTAGAAAAATTATGAGAAAATACAAAATAATGGAATAACGTAGACGCTTATAAAAAATAGTTTCAAAAGAAATCTTTTAAAATTACAAAGATACTAAGTAAATATATTTTACTGCACAGCTGATTTTTATTATAGATTCATGGAGTATGATAAAGCTATGTTTCTGATTAGACTGTAAATTCATTTTTCTCTAGGTAAATCAATCAATTTATTTCATACAATGATCCAACTTCTTTTCTATTATTTAAAAAAAATCAATATTCGAACAAAACTTGTTGAGTTTCTACTCATTGCGGAGTAAATATAAATTTTGTTAAATTGCGATTTATATGTGAATTTCTTCTTCATTCATTAGAACTTTTATTCAATATAGAACCTCTTATGAAATATAAAATTAAATAAAAGGCTTTTTAACATTTTAATATTCTCCGAGAAAAAAAACTTGAAATATGTTTGAAAATTTTCGAACGAAAATAAATTTTGTTTAAATAGAAGCTGAATAAATATTTAATTTAAAGTGCTTAAATAATATAAAATTGTCTACACACCTTCTCATTATATGGATTTATCCAAGCAGATATCATGAAAACAGTTTACTATCACTTTTCTGTGAAATTTCAAAAAAAAATCCTTCCAGCAGGTTCTCCAGCACACTTTTTTATCACAAATATTATTTTTTGATAAAATTTCCGATAATTTCACACTTTTATAGATATTTCTAAAATTTTGTAGTTAATATTTTGCACTTGACTTTTGTTAAACTTAATTCAAAATTTCAAATATTTATTACAAATTTTGTCTTTGAATAAATTTGTGGAATTTTTCCAGAATTTTCTCGAAACTTCTCGTAGTCACAAAAGTAACTAATAAAAAAATAAACCAAAAATCACTTTTATGTATTTTTTGCAGATGATTTTTATATATTCAGCAATTTAAAATATTTAAACTTGAAAACTTGAAAATTTCTTTATTTTTCCACGAAATGCATTTAATCCATTATTTTTTGTATATAATATGAAAATAGTTCAAGAATTTTAGTCCAAAAAACTCTCCACTGATTAATTTCAATCAATTTTTGATTAATTTTTAAGACAAACACTTTTTCGACTGGCAACCACCGTTTCCAACTTCGTAATGTTTGCAATTTACTTTTTTATTTTTGAGTAACCTCAACAATCAAACAAACTGACTGTGGAACGAATAATCTGCTCTGATAGAAAAAACAATTTCAACTGAATATACGATTTGTTTCAAACTTGAAACTTTTTCAGCAAACTTGTATTTTTGGTTCTCTCGTTTCAAGTCGGCATATTTACTCTCTCGTTTATTTTCTGTATGTTGTATGAAATCTTTGTTATTGTATTTGCATCAGTATTAATCATGCTACATGGGATGTTTTGGATTTGGATGTATTTATCCAAATTTGAGGAACATATTACAAAAAGAGCTTATTAAACGAGCTTTTTGTCTGCAATTTTAGTGAAAAAATAAAAAAATTTACATTTTCTTAACTGTTGAAAAAAAGCGACTTTAAACTATCAAAGCTATTCAAAAATGTGATAAATAGCATAATTTTTAAAGCTCTCTAGATATTTTCAACTACTGTCTCCAGACTTCATACTTTCTAAGTAATGAAAGAAGTTAATGAACAGAATTTATTTAATCAATTTTATCAAAAATAAATAAACAAATAAAATATTCAAATTATTCCGAATACAACAAATAAAAACTGTTCCTTAGAAATGTTGCTCGTTTTGTTTTAAATCTTCTTGAAAAATAATCTTGGACTGTTTTGTATTTATTTGAGTTTTTTCGAGTGTTCAGAGTGTTTTGGGTATCAACTTGAACTTGAACTTGAACTAATGAGAGATTTTTTGATCAAGTCAAACGGTAGCAGATTATTAATGTGATATTATAACATTATGGGGTTTTCACACTGTGCATTATAGTTGAGGAGAAAATTTTTTATTATTTTTATTTTCATTTCAAACATAAGTACTATTCATATTCTATGCCATGTAAAGTTATTTTAGTATGTGTGGTTTCAAGCGCACGTAAATCAACAGTTTTTATAATAATCCCAGCTTTTCACTATTTTTTTTCGTGGTACTATAAAGGCACGCAAACGCGTTAAATGGAGTAGGTGTGAAAACGAATCAACAATTTTTGAAAAGTTTTTATTTAAAACTTTTTGGAGTAGTTAAAGGTGACAATTTTTTCAGTTATGCGTTTTATGTATTCCGTAAAGGTTTTTGATTCTAACATAAACTTTCGTTCAGAAAATACAAGTTCAAACTATTTTAGGAAGCCATACTGAAGCTCGCATTGACATTATTTGAAATCCTATTGGAATTGTTTTATTGGAAAATAAATGTAAACACACATGATATTACAATATATTTAAAATAATTAATATATTACAAACAACAAATCTACAAGCCAATCAAACCCACTTCTTCACACTGTTGTAATGTAAAAGTTCAATCAATTCATTAAACGGTAATGACAAAATCAGCCAGCTCAACGGACACGCGACGTAAAGTACAAGCTAAAAACGCCTTAAATAATAATATGTCCTAAAATACGTCAAGCTAATATTTACAACCAATTCCAGAAGTTTCAGCAAAAAAGGCGACAACCAAGCTTGAAGCTCGAGACGCAAATATATTTTTAATTTATTCATGAGAAAGTGTGTCTGTGTCTGCTAAAATCGATCTTGTTATGAAAGAGCATAGAAAACCAACGTTTTAGGCTTAACTCATAAAAATGAATTCATTTTTAATCAGGACTTTGAAGGGACCTTTGGATATATAATATGATCACTTCCTGTGAACATTTGACAGACCCTCTATCTTCATTAATCTTCACACTGTTGATAAATGATTTTATTTATCAATAAATTCGATAAGTTTATTTTACAGACCATACCAATTAAATTTTTTAAATCAAGTTATTAGTTTTATACCGTATCATTTTATCATTAAGGTTTTTATTTAAGTTCTATGGAAGAATTTATTGTTATCAAGATTTTTATTTAACATTTTGCATCGATTTTGCTTGAATCTACTGTCGTCCAAACTTGAGTTCCTAAAAATAGAACTCGACAGTTTTATGGTTTTTAAAAGGAAATAAAAGAATTTTATCCATTCTTTCATTCACAACGGTGCTTCGTGTGCCTTCGTCATAGAAAAGCCTTCAGTACAAAATGTACGTGAATACTTTTGCTTTTGCGTCTTTATTTTGAGTTACAAGGTGGCCTATATCAGTTGAATTTTACACTTAAGTTAGTTTAACCGTTAAACTTTAACGCAAACATGACCTAAACATGAATATAATATGTATTCAAATATATAATTTAAACAAAGAAAGTACAATATGCTGAAATAATTACAAGCTTAAAACAATATAGTTAAAAAAGTACCGATGAACACTTCGAGCCTATTTACACTTTAAAAAAAACCAATAGTTTCAATACAAATAGTACACAGAAAAACTTCTCGCAAAACAATATAAAACATCTGTCAGCTATATGTCTTGCACGTTTGAGGTCGATAGGCATTTTATTTACGTTTTTATATTTCTCCTACAAGTTATATTGGAGAAAAATAGAAAATGAGCTAGAAAGGTTCTCTACTAACTTTAGTGTGTGAGTAAATTAGTAAAGCTAAAAGCAGCTCGGTAATCGATCAAATTTGAATAGGTGATAGTAACTGTTCGGGTTATTTCTTGAAAATAATTATTTTGATAATATATCCGTTGATTTTTTTTTTTGTTGATAAATTTTCATTTGTAAACAACTTTCTTTCGAACATGATTAATAATCAATATATACAAAGTAATTCTTGCACTTAAACTGTACCCAAATTATTGACAAATTCCAGAAAAACAAGATTGTTTGATTAGATGATTACTTTCTGTTTACTTAGAATTCGTATTGGAAATGATCAAAAATGCATAAAACGTGTTTCTAACGTAAATGACAACCATTTTGTCTTTATCATCAAAAAACATGAAAACAACGGAAAATAACACGCAAAAACACATTTTCATTGTTATCACAATATTCTGTCTAAAAATAGGAAATACATTAAATTATTGCATTAGATGTAAACCTTATATTTTTCTTTGAAATTGATAATTAGGAGCAGAATATAATTAGATATGTGCCATACATTCCAAAATAGCTTTTAAGATTTCAATTCATTTTAATTATTTTATTCATTTAAACCTCATTCCCTTGAATCTCTTGAGATTACTCCGAAAGCTCCCAAAAACAAAAATCTCTCACAAGTATTCTACAGACAGCTTTTCTTCCCAATACTACTATCATGGAGGAAATTCGAGCAACCGTTATAACAGATGACGTCATGTAAAGTGTCAATGTATAAATTTTACATCAAACATTGAACCAGATGTTTAGCAATTTTCCGAGCTTCCTTCCCTCTCTTGAATCAACTAAACGAATGCTTGTTATGTTCCCATACAAATTTAACACATAGGCAAAAATCGAACGCTTTTCTATTTTACAAAGCTTTTCCAAAACATTTATGAATGATTTCCTTCTGTGACGTAGCAAGCATTTTTATGAGAGTGTGTGCTTGTGTGACTGCGTGCAAAATCGTCAATCGAGTTTGCTCAATGAAATGTAAAACTTTTGCCAATTGGTTTAGAAATATCACATTTCACCTCAAATTTTGTAAATTTTAATTGAAAAGTTGATAAAACGAGATGATAAGACTCTCAATTCCTTTTGGATTGAATATGCGCTGAATAAATGAATTCCTTGAAGCTGATTTGCATTCATGCTACGCCTTACTGAGAAGTATGAAGTTAGTATTTTATATATACAGTCAGAAATGTTGGGGAATCTGCAAACCTCGCTAAAAGTATACAAACGTCCCCGATTTTCAAAGTTTTCAGCCATATGGCAGCTGAAAATGCGCTTTAAAATTACCATTTGAGGCTTCATTAGGATAATCCTATTTGGGCAATGTAATAGGGATTAGCTGCTGTAAAACGAGTGTTATTTCTTACAGAAACAATCATTGATTTATTAGATTTTCAATGAAATGGCGCTAGTGTCTTTGAAAATTTGAATTTACCCACTGATTTTTTTGTGAAAACGTGGAAACATTTGATACGGTGGGAAATGTCGTTGAAAGGTCAAAGGTTGTTCAAAGAGTTTCTGTATTTTATGCACATAATTGTAAAGTCAAAAAAATAGGATAAATGAGAACCACAGTTAAATTTGTGTTAGTTTATTTTGTGTTAGCATTTCAAATCAGATATAATTTGCGCAATGCATTATGAATATAAATTTAATAAACATGATTATGTAAAAGAATATTTTTATTAGTTTTAAAGAAAATGACAGTTGGGTTATTTAAATAAATTTTTAAGTACCGCTAAAATATATGATGAAATTGGGGGTTTTTCCCAAATTTTGGTGGTGGTGGTTTATTGATAAACCATGTCCAAATGTTTTTGGACGCCCTCACATTGTAGAAAATGTTTTTACACAAAATGTTTTTTTTTACTTGCTCTTACTGTTGCTGTTTACTTATTCCCCACAAAAATGTGAAGAAAAGTTTGAAAAATGCGTCGTAGAAGTTTTATCAATGAATGAGTCCTCAGAAATAAACGAGCTGGTGGTAATAAAATTACTTATCAGGACAATCAACCATATTGCAAGCTCGTGTCTAATATTGCAATATTGCAGCAAATTTAAAACATCAGATTATAAAGATGTGCATTGAACTTTCAGCCATCCCTTCAAATTATTTTAGATTGTTCAATTCAATTTATAACAATTTCTCTGCGCAAACATTGAATCCTCTTTCCGCTGAGCGAGCATCTTGGTATCTTTTGCTATCCTGTGGCATATGCAAGCAAACATTCATGTTCATTAGATTCTACGCTAAGACAAAAAAAAATACGGCTGTAGTAATTTTCCATAAACCAATTTGTCTCCAAAACAGTGGGAATCTATTTTTTGCTTGCGTGATGAATTCAAGAAGTGTGAAAATAAAGAACTGGAAAAACATTTAAACAGTTAGATACTAGAAAATTTTTAAATAAGTGATTACAAATTTTGTCTCATAAAATATGAACAATATCCAAATATCATAGGTACCAAATTATAAATAAATTGTAATGTCCTTTATTATCACCTTGCTTTGTTTCAAACACAATTTCCTAATGAAAACTCATGAATAAAAGAGATGTTAAAAATAGAACAAAAAAATAGACGTCGAGAGCTTTACTCATACTAGAAAAGATATATGATTTTTGGCTCCAGTCGCAAAAATATAGTAAAGCTCGAGAGAACTGTCCTTTTACTGTTATTATGTTAGTTATTTTATCATTTAATTATTATCTAATTAGTAGCTCATGATTTTTCGTCTCAATTGGATAATTGAGCTCAATTGAAGGCGGCTGGCGAGAATGCCCTAATTTTATGCCTTTTGTTTATTCGCAGTCACTGAGAACTGATGAACTGTAATTAGTGTAGACTTGGAGCCAGAAGCTCAACCCATATTTTCCTGATTATATTACATTAAAATTTTTTCTGGCCGTTAAAGACAAAAAGAGTTATCAGTTTAAAGACTGTAGTAAAGGTTCATTAAATATGCAAAAGGGTTATTTAAAATATATATTATTGATTTACTATAATAAACTAATTCACAGTATTTTCCATATTCGTTCGCTGCTGTATGCAGGATCTATTGCGTCGTGAAATCATATATTTTGATTAATGCTTTCTGATTAGAAAATTCACCAGAATGGAAATTCGACTCTCAACACATACCACATTAACATCAACAGCGCCCACGCAATTTTGCCGGCTGCCGGGGGATGCAAAATGATTTCGTTCTATCAATTGTGTTTTATTAAGCACATCTAGCTGCTAAAAATAGACTCATCAACATGTTTTTATGTATATACTTGTATTTATATCTTCTTTCATGTGCTATGTATTCAAGCTTTGTTGCAAATTATGGTTTTATGCTAATTTGATAATAATCGCACTTGCTCTTCGGCTTGCTCACTCTTACATTCTTGAGAGCAACACATACAAAAGCGAACGCTCTAGAACTTTCCACATTTCCCCTTTAAGTTCTCATTTACCTCCCGAAAGCTTCATCGTTTTGGCGCAATTCTCCAAAAGCGTTTTCATTGACTGCTTTTTCCATTTCATTTGTTGCTGGGCTCTTTAAATTCTCCTACAACGTCAACGGGAGGATCAAGAATATAAAGAAGAAGAATATAATTGAAACGCCAACGCAATTACAGTTCTCCCAACCAGTGACGTCATATAAAATCAAGTTTCGATTTTCCGAATGAATGCCAAAATCGTCGAGTGGAAGCAAACTTTTAGGTGGTTAAACTGCGAAGTCAGTGCAATTTCAGGTTATTTACACTATATTTAACCTTTCCTTAATAGTACTGTTTTAGAATAGTTTAATGAAAGCGTTTAAAACTTTTTGCTGAAAATTATAGCCTCGCTTAATTTAAGAAGGATGAGGATATTACAGGTGTTAAAGTGTCGGGATAATGAAAATATACTATAGATGATTGATTACTAATAAATAATAAAAATATTTTTGAATGCATTTTCGATTCAAATTTAATGTTTCATAGAAAACCAATGTTAACAAATCAGATTCATTTTTGAATTTCGAATGTTGTTTGGACAGTATTCAGACAAATTGGAATTCTAAGAAGGTTATAGCATATGATTACAGTACCTGTACAAATTTATTGGCTCAAGAAGATATTGAGTTTGAATATTAAAAAGATATTTTTGTGATTACTTTATATAGAAATTTGAGAATCTCATACCCTAAATTGTTTCTGATGTTGTTTTCAAATGGTACGAAATGTAGATGTGACAAAAATTGAAAAACCTTTTTCTACACAAATAACCATTAAAATCTTGTATGGGAAATTGTACCAAATACAGCTTCATTGTCTTTTTCTAGTGTCTTTATTTCAATTATTTCTTTTTATCGTTCACCATTTTAATGTGATTAGATAAAACTCGATTTATACGACAATTTTTTGGAAAAACGTAAATGAATTACGTTTGAATTATCAGTTTATCACATTTTCCACGTAAATCACTCTTTTATGGTGATGTTCCATTATTTTTTCATCAAATCAATTTTTATCGCAAGCAAAAAACGTTCTTGTTTCCGGCTGATCAAAACAAAAAATAGCGGCAAAAACCGCTGGCAATTTGAAATACAAATTTACAAATTGATTGATTATTGTGGTAAAATCACTTGGTTAGGGTGATAAATTTTACACGAAATTTATCCAATTACTATATTTCAGAGCTTTATGAAAAGTACTCAGAGCTTTTATGAAAACTCAATTAAAAACTATTTTAAATTTTGATGTTTTATTTCAAAAACTGAGCAATACTTTAGAACTTCTATCAATTTTGCAAAAATATTAATAATTTCTTTTTGTGTGTTCACAATATTGTTGCTAAATTATCAAAAACTTCGCCAACGAGGAAACATCCGGAAAACTTTCATGTTATCTGGGAATAATAATCACCCACTCACTTTCAGAAAATGTTCGTGGGAAGCTTCGAGCTGAAATCTCTACGTTGGTTTTATGTTGTACTACGTCTTTGCAACCAGTATAACTCAGTTAAGCGAATAACCAAAAATTTCAAGAAAACCTTTTTGAATATTCTATTGAATTATATCCTTTCACACTTTTACTGAGGCACAAGCTTAATTTTATTATGTGAAAGGACAGCCAATGTAAATTATGGTTAAGCTCGTTCGTCCCACTGAAATGAATTTGTCGCTCAAACTTGATAAATGCTCTTTGGTTTGTCTTTAAAATTGTAGAGTTAGGTAATTTCCGGATCACTTAGCACAGATAGATAAAGATTTCAAATTGGGATGAAATTTGCATTCAAATAAAAAAAATTTCAATCTGACAACTCAAAAGCTCTCAAAAATAATAACATGACTGCCAACACTAATTTTCCCAACAAGTTTTATTTTTATTTAAACTAAAACTAAAAAAACACAAAACATTCAATAAATTCGATGTTGTTTCGCAAAATTACGAACAGTTTTACTTATGTGTGTACACAGTTTTTGATTTTAGAGTACATTTACCAGTTTTTTGTATTTTATAATTATGTGGAAAAAGTTTAATTTATTATCGATTTGTTCACTTGTACGCATTATTGTTGCCTATTTTTGTTTGCTTTTATTTACTATTTCACAGCTGCTTTTTGTCGTTCGTTCACGTTCAGAGCGAATTGCGTTCAATTTGCCAATAATTCAATCGGCAATTTCAGTTGGCGGTTTTCGCAGAATTTACCTAATATTTATGTACTTTTTAGTAAACTTTCAGTGGAGTAATATATTTGTCTTTGTCAGAAATTTGCATTTAAAAATATTATCCAAAAATGACAAAATAATTCTGAGAATAAGTTTTTTACTCATATAAAATGTGTTATAAAGATTGTAATCCTGTATTTAATTTTTAATTTGAAGTTATGAACCTCTATAATATTTTTTTCATCAATTTTCGGAAACTGACCGACATAAAAACGCAGAAAAATCAGAAAAGCCAATGATACCAAAAAAGAAAAACCAAATTTTATACGATTCAAACTTCTCCTTTTTAAAATAGTTGAAAAATGATTATATATACTGTATAATTTGGTAGCTCTGAAGATGAGGACATAGTCCTCGAAATGCATAAGAAAATAAAATATTTTAAGTGAAACGAAAAAAGTGAATTTTTCCTAAAATTATACTCATTTTTCAACTATTAATCACGTTTCGCAATAAAGATCTCATCATGAACAATTCCTTTTTAATAGTTAATTGAAATATTGAAGCATCAGTGCAGAAAATGTAATAGTTTGGATGTGAAAACAAATTTAACCAGAATGTCCCAAAATTTTACATATGAGCTATGATTATTGTGGGATGATTAAAAAATACATAGTTCAGAAAAATTATGTTTTGTATTAAAACGTTGACAATATTAATTTGTATTTTTGTAATATTTTGTACTAGTGTTTGAAAAATTGGTGGAGCTTGATATTTTTAATTGGCAGTGAAACAAATTCAGTAAAATATTATCACATGACTTTTGCAAAAATGCGAGGGGTTGGTCTTGATGAATTTGAAAAAGAAAAAAGCAGACTTTAGCAAAAAGCAGAAGAGCAGATTGATGAGCAGAAGAGCAGATTGTGAGCAGAAAATCGAATTTTTGCAAAAAGTTAAAAATTAAAAATTGTGATTATTTTTCAATTTAAAGTCGTTTCCTTTAAAAAAATAGCAAAAAAACAAAAAAATGTTCAAAAAAGTACTATCTGACAGATTTGAACCCATGACCTCATGCGTCAGAGCTTTTAACGCTTGCACACCACCAAATATTTTTTTCTTACAGACTCTGGATCGATTCTTGATCGGGGCTATGTTTTTTTGCCATTTTTGCAAGATCTTTTGTGATTGTTCAAAATAATTTATTTTATATTTTTTGATAAATTTTTTATATATGGTCCTTAAATTCGGTGGCAAAAAAGAGTCAATTCATTTTCTTAGCATTACTTCATCAAACTACAACAATTGTAATTTATTGAATATATGTGCTCACAAATATTGAAAATATAAATTATTTTAACTCTTTTTTGCCTTAAAAATTAATAATGATGTATTAAAAGCAAAAAAGATTACCTTCAAATACATTTTAAAAATTTAAATGATCTTGGTTGAGAACAAAAGCAGAAAATTTCAATAAAAAGCAGATGAGCAGACTGCTGAGCAGATGAGCAGATTAGTGAACAGAAAAGCAGAAAGTGAGCAGAAAAGTAGATTATGAGCAGAAAAGCAGATAGTGAGCAGAAAAGCAGATAGTGAGCAGATGAGCAGATTTTTGCCTCTGGCAAAGAGCAGACTCAAGACCAACCCCTCGCAAAAATGCGACCAATTTTGATTAATTCGAGATTAATTAAAAAAAAGTTTCGTAAATTTTCGAAAATAAAATAAATTCGAAAAATTTACAAATAAAAACTTGTCTTCCTGAAAATACAAGTACTTTAACCATGAAAGCCATGAACTCAAAACAGTTTGCTTTGGAATGTCGAATTATGTCCAATAAAAATGCCAATGCCTAATGGCATAATGTATTTCAAATTGAGTTATTATCGTTCGATTCAAGTTTTATTATGACGATCTAATATACTTCTAATAACACCATGTGCTCTAATAATAATGATGCAACTATAGGTTTGGTTTCAGTGTTTTATTTTTTTTAAATGAAGATAGGTTGTTTATAAATACTAGTTTATTACCCGTAATATTTAAGTACATCGTCCTTTGCTTTTATGTTAAAATTCCTAATTCCTTAAATTAAAAAAAATACAATACCATAAAATTAAAAAAGCGAAAGAATATTTCGAATTAAAAAATAGTTTAGAGCAAAGCCAGCTCTAAGCTACAGTTGGTGGTAGTAATATATATATATATATATATATATATATATATATATATATATATATATCACTCCCTGTGGCTCTTTTTATAGTTCCAAACGTACCTTAAAAGTCACCAGAGTGGACCTGAGAGTGAGATGAAACAACGAATTTCATCGTTAATGACATAATACTTAATACAAGTTTTTTGGATCAATTAAGAGATCTCAGAGTGGATCCTTTCTCATCTTGACCAATTTAGCTAAACTGTTCAGAGCCAATCTTAGAACATGAATGAATCATATGACAAGTTTCATCTGACCAAGTTTCTATAAGCTATAAGAAATTAATCAGCGTCATGTGGCGAAAGTATATAAATAAATAAATAAAACTTGAGTTTTATGTTATTTAATTATTGAACATCTGTTGAACATAGTTGGACACTTTGACCATTTACGAAGTATGATATGAAGCATGATAAATATGTGGATAGCCCTTCTCTCAAAATTAAACAATTGAATCACAATTTGGGAAACAAACCCCTTCAAATGAATTTATTTTTCATTTCACTCCATTTTCTACATTTAAATAAAAAATCAACATTGTATTTGGTACTTACTATTCAACTAGTTCAAAAATCTCTTTAATTTGTATAGGTTATCAAGATTTTTCAAAAATACTTATTGTACAGATAAAGACACATTTTTTTAAATTTTCTCAAAATAAACTGTAAATATTATGATTTAAATAAACTTTATTTTCATTCAGTTATTTTATTTTTGAACGGAAATACGAGTTAATCACTTCTGAAAGTTGAATGGAAGTTTTTAGTCTACATTCCTACGTTAGTAACTATAGTTGTTACTTCATTGTTATCGACAGACATTCTGCCTCAGCAAATTTCAAGTTGATTCCTTTGTTGGATTGAAATTTTGCATATTTAAAATTGTTTTAATCAAATTTGTTGATTGTAATGATCCCACAGTTGACTATAGCTCAATTTTTGCAGTTGATTAAAAAGCACATAATAAATAATCAATAATTGAGTTCATTCAGTGCTCTTGATTTGATTATTTATTTGAATAACTAAAATGTCCTTTAATTAATAATTTAAATTGAAATAATAATTGATGATTATGGTAATTATGATTGTAATATATTAGTTAAATTTAAATATTAATAAACAGAATAGCAATTTGGTCATATTGTCATAAATTGTGTAATAAATCTTTCCAACACATAATTGAACATGCAAAAAATACATTTAAAAAAAGTTAATAGCTTTAAAAGTACATTGAATAATTATACAGTGTAATCAGTAAGTAATTCTCGATGCAATTTGTTTTGCAGCATCCAACAAAAATTTTGTTTTTTCTTTGTGGAGACACAATTTTCACTTTTCAAAACGATTTCATTTTAATTTAATTTTGTTGCCTTCTTACATCAAAAACGTTGTAGATATATAAATGAAGATCTTGATTGGAAAAAAATTTTACTTTTCCTTTTTTCAATTACATAAATTATAAAGTCATCAAGTTAAATAATTCTCAATATCGGGTTGCAATTAACTTTTTGGATTGTAAGGATTCATGGAAAAAAGATGCAAATATGAATTTTGCTAAAATATTTCAGGATACTAAAAAAAATAAAATAATTAAAATAAGAAAACAAGTTGGTTGTTACCCCAAGATAGGATATAACGATAAACATATTAATTGCTAGATCTCTCTGGTAAAACACCATATTTGAAAGTAAAAATATTTAAACAAATGGCACGTATTTAGTTGCTTGAAAAAATTTCAATGACAATTATTTTTAGTCGATTGGAAAATTCTTTTCATTAATATTTATTCAGGTGATTGGATTTGAAAAAATATTTATGATCTAGCTAAACTTTATTGCAGTTAGAATGAACTTTTGTTTTTTTTTGTATACATATATGTGTTTCAAAAATACTAATCACAATAAGGTGCAGGTTTTAGAATAGATTTATGAAATTAGTAAATTTAATTCTTTGAATCAAAAACTTGCAATTAGATTTTTTGGACATTTTGAAAAGATATGTTATTTTGATTCAACATTGTTACTAAGAGTTTTGTTATAACAATCCTCAATAAGGATGAAAGACAGTGAAAGCAATTTGTTTTAAAAAAAACTATGTAGGTACAACATATATATAACTAAAATTGTAAGCTTAAATATAAACCAGTTGCTATTTAAATTAAATAAAACTTTTTGAAACATTTCCGGAGCTTTTTCCTAAATCAAATTATTTTAAACAAGCACACGCTCTATGGAAAAAGCTTTTAGTCCAATTTGTAACTTATAATGTAAAGCAACACATATAATTGTATTTGACAGCAACAGTTTGAATCATTTTTCGGCTGTATAATCCAAACTGTTCAGAACTTGACTCAGGAGTTCAATAATATATCAATTTCATAATCTGAAATGATCTAAACTGTTCATGATTGAATCGTTAAAATAACGAAGAAGCTATATGCCATCAAACTAATGATGGGCACTACTAGTAGTTTAAAATATTGGAGTTGATTCACGCTGACCCAGTTCAGAAAACAAAGGTTGACTTAGTACTTCTATCGCATCACATCTTTGAGCTCCTAGTGCTCTAATATTTGAAGTTTTTAAACAATCTCCCAATCTCAATTTTGTTCAGCAACGAATTGATAATCACTTTAATTTAAAGCATATTTGCTTCTAGATTTAAGTTTTGCTTTAAATTTTGCTAAGAATCTTCATTCACTATCTATTATAAATGTTAACCAAGTTTTTAAAGCACTTATAAATAAAGAATATTCCATTATTTCATAATGAATACTGTAAGAATTTTCAAGAGTTTTAGATACAACCAAAACTTAAATAAGAAAAAATATATTCACCACAGTAGAACAAAAGGATCTGATATTTGAAAAATACTGTTGTATGAAAACTTACAGAGATATGAAAGCCCAGATCTGTGCTTGGTAAATAGTATATTTCATCAGAATTCCAGAAAACATTATTGGATTGTCAATTGTCTACTTTTCCTTTCATTTCTAAGCAAATTCATTGAAAGTTTCTTTTGCGTTTATTATCTAGCGACCTATTTACCGAAGAAACCAGTTTCTGCTGTCTTATTGTTGTTTGCCGTTTGGTTGAATAAAAATAATTAAAATAGCAAGCATTATAATGGCCACAAGATAATGGCCTGAGTTAATGCGCCAGAATCATAAAATCATATGTCAAAGAACCAAACAACGGGTGTATTTTTTTTAATTTGCTTTATTGAAAGTGAATTTGAGTTCTGGTTCTGGTTCTCGATTCTTTGATTTTTATTATGCGACGTATTTATTATACTCAGTATACTTTAAAGATGACGACCTTGATATTTTAAAAATATTTCTGAATGTCTGGTTTAAAATAAAGTGGATTTCATATTTCCAAAGCAAAAAATAAATAATCAGATTGAAGTTAAGAATAAGTTTAATCAGGTTTTGGTCATACAGACACTCAAATCAAAATTAGTTACATAAGTTATTCTATGTGTTAATTAGCATACATCGATTGGTAGCATAATAATTGCCAAATAGTTTAAACTTTTTTCAATAATCTAAATTCTTGTAAAATAAGAGACTTACCTCATAATCTGAAATTAAAACTTAAATACTAAAAGACCTGGCTATAACGACACATACAACAAGAAAACCTTCAAGAAACAAAAATGAAAGTGTACCAAAGGATAGAATTTCCAACAAGTGATTTTTACACGTTTGCTTTAAAATTGTTAAAGATTGCAGGAATTTTGGTCACGTTTGCTTTAAATTGCTCATGTAAGATGGAATGTTAATTAGATTACCCATTGTATACTTGCTGAATAACCACACTTTCATGTTTTATTCGTGCTCAGCGCACAACGTAGTAGGCAGTGGCTATAACCTATATCATATGGGATTGACAGCAAGCGAGAAGAAATTCATACTATTGAGACCTTCTCTAAAAATAAAACAATATAAAGAATTTTTCCTTTTGTTCGGCTTTGAAATATTCAAATATGCAAGATATTATTTTATTGTTTCAGTCTTTTTTTTTAAACAGCTTTTTGATATATTTTGAGTGATTGAAATTAAATAAAAACATAGGCAAGTAAGCAACAATGCAGACTGATATGCTAAAATGTTTACGTCCCTAATAATGTCTATAATATGCTGAAAATTTGATTAAATGTCTTAAGTGTTTAATGTTTATAAATATTTGCGTGCACCAATACTTGAATCAATTTCACTATCTAATGGATTTTTTGTAAATAAATAATTCCATCAGAGTACTGAGCTTGAGTTTAAGTTTGAGTTTTCTTAATTAAAGATGAAAAAGTCATTTTAACATCCATTGAAAAGCTTTAGAATGTTACAGAACTGATATAAGCATATATACCATCTTTACTTTTATTCTATGCTATTTTTAAGTCAGATAAGTTTAATGTGTGAGCAAAGCCAATTGTCAATCGAATACGCAATTATTATTTAAATCATTATTATCAATGAGCAACAGACATATTTTCCGTTCAATACTTCCTTTTCAATACAGCCTTTATGCTTTTTATGCTTTGAGATTTTTTTAATACGTTGACGTCATGAACTGTTATAGAAATTGCTTGTTTGTGACACAAATTATGTGAGGAACAATATCTTGGTTTAGAACTAAACATAAATACTTAAATGTTCAAATATATTAAAAAACTGTTTTAAAATTTACAACAACTATTTTATGTGTGAAATTTTACATATTTTGTTTCATCAGTAAACTACATCACGCAAAATTTGTGAAGATGTCTTTTACCATTGAAATTGAAAGAAAAAACTGCAACAACCTTTTCTTGCTACTTAATTCCACACACCAAAAAGGACGCATGGATGATTCAATAAAAGTTTATGAGAAAATATTTGTTGAGAGAATTGTTCCAGCAACATATCTAAATACATTATGTGCTGTGATGTTAATGTATTGGATGATTAACAATATTATGAAACGAACTAATAACATAAATATGAAAAAAAGTTTTCCCAAAAAGTTTGTTTATCCACGGACGCTAGAAATGTTTTGCTTAAATAGATTTTCTATACAAGATTTCTCCAAATTAGTGTTCTCAAACATACAAATTGGTTTCAATTCATAATTTCCTTGAAATTTTAATTGTCTAATTTTTTGGACCAATTTGAAAAGCTCAAATTCTATGCTTATATATATAGATTTACCTATTCTTTAAGTACTACAATTTCTATGAGAAAAATTGCCAAAAATCTGTAAACATCAAAGGGCAAATTTTCATGGTTTTCAATTAATTTTTTTAAACAAAATTCAAATACTTTCCCCCAATTTCAATATAAAAGCAAAATGGCTTTTTTCAAATTTCACCATAAACTAATTAGAGTTTATCGTTTGTAAAAGTTCGCAGGTAAGTTGGTTGGCCAAAGTTGAAGAGTGGGAGCTTCACATGTTTCATTAAAATCGATCATCTCTGTAAATCCTCTTATTTCGAGACAAAGAAAACGACGCATAAGTATTGGGTATAAATACTTGAATAAGCTTTTCTCAGGCTCGTCACCTACATTTTCCGACCTTCCTTGTCATAAAAATCAAATTAATATTTAGACATAATTTCCTTTTTGTGCGCAAAATGGTTTATTGCACATGATTTTCATCAGAATTTTTGTTGAACCAACATCGAAGATATATTAAGTTTTTTTTCTATGATGCAATATTTATAATGTTTTTGCTCTTTTCTTAGCATCTGTATCATCTATATGTAAATTTAATAGTTGTAAGCAAATTGAATAATTCTTGTTTAATGGCTCACACAGGATTTTGTTCAATATATATAAATTTATTTTGTAAATGGTATTTACAATCATTAGAAAGTCTTCTTTGTTGACTGTTATAAAATTTTCAATTAATCATACATGTGTTTTTGAGTTGTAATTAATTGTCTTGTAACTGAAGTTAAAATTTTTGACAATTTAGACATTTCAGACATGCATGAGCATGTTTTCAGGTGACGGAGATGTCAATCAATTTATCAGGTAGTACAAATCATTAATCATAATTTGAATTAACCAATCATTGTTGACAACCTTATTCATGTTAAGTATATTTTGAAGAAAAATTTTAATTACATTTTATGACAACATTGATTTACTAGCAGATTACTATTGTCATCAATTTGGTTAAATTTTTCAATGATGTAGGAACTTTTGTATTAATTGACATAAGGTTTAATAAATAATTGTTAAAATTTTGGAAAATTTTGGTTTTTATATTTAGTTTTTTAATGTCTATCAGTCATTAAAGCAAAATTAATACAGAAGATAACATAAAATGAACGTTATTGCTAATACTGTTCTGTATTCAATAAATATTGAATCTTATAGTAAATGCTAGCTTAAGAGACATACCATTTTTCAAATTAAGGATACATTTGTTTTTTGTTTTTCTAATTCACAGCACCAAAAGAAAGTTTCATTGGTTCTCATTATACCTATTAGTTAATTTATTGCCAAAGTAGTTTAGTTAGAAATGCAATAAACGTTGAATATTTTTAGTTTTAAGGGCCTTTTAACCCGATGAGCACAAAAGCAAATTTCAGTTGATATATTTTATCATTAGAGTTAGGAATTATTCAGAATAAGTTAAGGGTATTTTTCGGACTAAATAAATTGTTTGGAGGGCTAAAACTCACCGCACAGAATTTTTGATTTAACCGATATTTTAGAATATTAATTTGGGTAAATTATTGCATTTTTAGATTTTCCAAATTATCAGCCAAAATCGCATAAAAATAAGATTTCCAATCAAAATCGAGATATTTTGAAAAAAATCTATCAGAATAATTTACTTGCATCGCAGTTGCTCTCGACTTTTTAGCAACGGACAAGTTTGAAGGGATCTCAGCGCGATCTCAGCCTGAAATGTTGAAATTTTTGCGGGAAAATGATCGAAATGAATAATTTAATTCTAATGAACAAAAAGTACTAATCATAGCTCCTGAGTATGAATAAACAACAACTTTTATCCCACCAATGGCCACTAAGTGATAAATATCTTCAAAACCTTAATTAAAACCCTGATTAGTTTAATATTAGTATCAGTGACTGCTTTATTTTTAATGGGTTGTACACTGAGGAATGGCTCATACTTTGAATATTATTGTGTGTTGTGAAGTACTGAGTGGTATTTGTAAGCTTAAGTCTCCACCTGATGTAATTAAAGGAATTATGTTTGGTCGAAAGTGTTGTGGTATCCTTTACGCTTCTATTGCTATTTAACTATATTAGAACAAGAATTAACTCAACAAACAATCCTCAGCAAGTATTAATACACAGTTATTCACTAATTTTACGCCATTTTTTTTGCACAAATCCCATATAATTAAATGTAAACACTAAAAAATAAATAGTTTATTTCAAGGGTTTAAGGAATTTCCCAACACTACAATCACTTTCTAGCCATTTTTGAAGCTTTGATGAATAATGTTACTATAGAGATTGTACTTGACATTGTCTTGAATTGATTTAAACAAATAATTATTTATATTTATAATTTTCCCGAACTTTCACGCAAATATTGCAAAAGCTGAACAGCATCGGCGAGGCTGCGGCTGACTTGACATGCTGGGATTTTGACACAGCGGCAGCCCATACTACAACAACAAACTGATTTTCAAATCTTGGGAGTCCTGTAAAAGCTTCTAAATTAGTCTAAAAGGTCGATGCTTCCCATTCATATGCATTAAAAAAATTGCTCCATTTGATTTACTGTTTATATTTATCGACAGAAGACTTTTATCAAAATAGGTAGAATAATTTTATTTTTTTCAAGTTTTTGCCTTTTGAATTGGTGCCGTCTTTTTTTTTATAAAAACTTTTCATTTTGTCTACGTGTGTCATTTATCATGATAAATCGCTTTGTTTTAATGTCTCACAAAATAATTAAAATATCAACCAATTCTGTTTTAAGAGGCAAAACTCTCAAACAAAAATTATAGTTTTCACCTGAAAGAAAAATAAAAAATTACTCCCGAGCCAAATAAGCTTCAAAGAAAGGCAGTGTGAATTTTAGAAAAGTCGTTATTCTGAAAGATCCAAAATTTTGTTATTCTGAATGATTCCTAACTCTATTGTTTCAATTCAAAATGTAATTGGTTGGCTTTCTAAAAAACTAACATATATATAATTTGTGTAAACTGAGCAGTTCAATAAGTAAAATTTTATGAATTACATGTTACCAGATAAAATATGTCTCTTTAATGTTATTTTGGTAAATTGCACCTTAATCTTAGTATTATTTAGTCTATTCGTGAATAAAAACAACTCACATATAGACGAATTTAGAGACTAGCTTTTCTTTGAATTATCAAATAACTTGTGTTGAAACACATACAGCTGTGTTAATCGGGACGACTTAAACTTTGCACACAATGAATTACAATAACTTTGTATTGAATTTGAAAATATTTAACACATTTTTTTATTGCTATTAATAATACTTTTGTTGCCTTTGGTCGATTATCATCAACATTTTATTATGTATATGTATACGTACTCATTTCTAGCACATTTTTGTTAAAATGCTTGCAATTGCATAATGCATTCCTCAAAATCACTCATTGCAGAATAAACGAACGGTAAATACTTTTTTGAATATAGAGAAATTTTTATGGAATTATCTTTGGCATCACTTTGTTGCTTCTTCAAATATTTTTAAATATTAATGTATAAGTTCAAATATTCAGCCCATATTTTACTCATTAGTTAAAAAATCTTACAGCTTTCCAAGCGCAAAATAATGTTATAATCATTTTTTGATCAATGCATGGAGATATTTAACTATTTAACTATTTTGCAGCTGGA
Source organism: Parochlus steinenii (assembly GCA_038502155.1). Taxonomy (NCBI): domain Eukaryota; kingdom Metazoa; phylum Arthropoda; class Insecta; order Diptera; family Chironomidae; genus Parochlus; species Parochlus steinenii. The sequence goes on along the minus strand of JAXCIN010000023.1, from coordinate 629,278 downwards.
TAGTAAAAAATCTGTGAATCAAATCTTTAACTATTTTGTATTATCTCATCTATACCAAAATAACAACTTTAGTAACACCTTCAAACGCTTGTGCAACTCAAATGTCTCATTTTTTACAACAAAAAAACTTTATGCATAACTCTTCAATCATAATAAATTAACAATATTTTGGAACCCAACGCATCTGATTCATTAGAGCCTTTTGTAAATTCAATATTTTATTGCAAAGTTTAATAAAAGACTCATTTAAGTTATGGCAAGTAGAAAATATTTCAAAGCCATAATTTTTTTTATAATTTTAAAAATGTGTCAGTGAAATTGGTAAGGTCATTTTTCAAATTCGAACTACAATTATACATTATTTTTTGACACAATTATATGTAAACTGACCGTCTAGGTTTTTGACGTGAGATCATCTTATAAATATTCTTTCCAAACTTTAATAAAAACTGGGAGAATTTTTACCTCTTACCATTTTTTAGAACCCAAATAATCAAAACTACAATCAATATTCTACAAATATGTGTAAAAATCAAAATCAATTGTCAATGATGACGTTCGCACTAAATTGTTAAGTGCGTGAACTGTCGACTTAGCGTAATACAGTCAACCACTATTAAAGCACGTTTCGCGCAAATTCAAAACAAAGTTGAGGAATTAGAAAAACATTGAATCATCACGTGTATGACGAATCCTTACAGTTAGAATACTTTATGTCCAGCAAAAGTTAGTCAGAACTGATTTCTATTGTTGTAAATTACCAAGAATTGAGCAAGTAGTAATTAGATTAGATTCATTTAGAGTGTTTGAAATTCGTTGTACAAATGCCGAACCGTGTTTCAATATTTTCCAATGCATACATAGTATTAGTATAGCATAATAGAAGCATCACAGTTGCATATTGAGCATTTAAAGAAAAATTCATTTATTTTACGGCGATAACCAAGGAGTAAATAGTGTAGGGTAGGCGCACTATCTGTATTCTGAGTGTCATATCTCCTAAAATAAAATTATTCTATTAGGAATATATCAGATAAATGTTTCATTTTTGAATATATAATATTTGTGCTTTTATGAATATATGTGTATGAAGCGATAATAAAAATATGTAAAAGCTAATGAGCTGAGGAATTTTGTAGGGCCATGCGAATAATTCGATTCGATTCGATTCTCGAATATTAGCAATATTCGAATTCGTTCGAAAATAATTTCAGTATTCGAAAATTCGAATACTGATTAAAATATTTGAAATAAAACGAAAATATTTGAAATAAATTTGAGATGCACGTTGGAAATAACGAGGTTTGGAATCCAGCAGAAGAATTTAATATAGAGCTTCATAATTATAAGAGACACTAATTTCGTGACTAGAAGATCCCTTAAAATTCTGGAAAAGTCAAAAGGCTACATTTCCTTATTTGAGTAATAATGCGTCTACTATTCTGGCAGTGAAAGCCACAAACTGTTCATCTGAGAGAGTTAGCTCGATTGCTGGTCAAATTTTAACAGCAAGTAGAAACAGTTTGTCGAAGCATAGTGTCGATACTAATTTGGGCTAAGCGCAACAAAAATTATATATTGTATTGTATGTATTCATTATTAAAAACACTTAAATTTAAAATTTATTTACATTAAAAATTCGAAAGCATAAAACTATTCCAAAAGTTTCTTTTAGTATATTTTAAGAATGTGCAATTTAAATTTTTTTTAAATTAATGTAGAGTAATAAATTTAGATTTTTGATATTCGATTCGATTCGAATTCTCGAATATTAGCAATATTCGATTCGTATTCGATTCGAATTTAAAAACCATTGTTCGCAGGGCCATAGAATTTTGTACAATTTACGTTAGAATTTATCAATTAATATTCAGATTTATATTTAAAAAAGGATATGAAGCACATCTTGAATTTTTCAATGAAAAATTGCATTGAAAAAAAAATCAGTCATAAATAAAAAGAATTCTACAGAATTTAACAGTTTTTTGATAAAATTAACATAGGCTAATTCATAATCAAAATAGTATACTCCCATATGTTGACATAAATACAAAAAACTACTCCACACGCTCCCAAACGATACAAGTTCTAAAGACTCTATTTGATGTTCTGAATTTTCTTCTTATCAAAATATATTCCAGAAACATATAATATATTTAATATCCATTATGATTTTTTGCTCAAAAAACCAAATTGATTTTTTATGTTAAATAAATCGGTTGTGCAGCGCAAAATGTCATTCCACTTTTACCCGATATTTGCAAGCAAAAATCAACTATCACTTTCAGCTCAAAGTTGCAAACGGCAATTTATGCACAAAAACACCGAATGGTACAATTAAAAAATACTGGAGCTTTAGCGATAAGATTGAGGTAAAAACAAAGTCAAGAATTAATTATTTTTTTATCGAGACGACTGGGCTTGGCAACCAAATCTGTGTAGAAAATCTGCAAAATTTAAATTGGATTAAATATATATTTACACGTTTTTAAAGCTTTAAATGCAGTTTAGTACATTCAAATAACGTATGCGCAACATTTCAACAGGCTACCCTTTACACCTTAAATATTTTGTGGAAATTCTGTCCAGAAGGATAATAATTTTTAATAAAATTATTTCTAATTTTAATACAGCAACAAGTTTATTTTTGACTCAACTTCATTAAAAGAGCATTCATGATCAACAAAATTGACAACACAGCCTCAACAAAAAGTCAGATGATTTACCCGGTACGTTTTGAAAGGTCTCAGAAAATATAATTGTGCTCAATTGGCCTGAATAATTGCTAACAAAGGATTCATATTGCGCTAAATAGAGGATTAGGTAATTGTGATATGTAAATGCCACCAAGAAACGCTTTAAATTGTATCGCACGTTCTTGCAAATTTAGCTCTACAGTTACACGTTCATACACTAAATTATATGTAGCTATTCTCTTGAAGTCTATAACATGCATGATTTTTTAGCCTTTTCAGTTATTTTTTCATTCGAATCACAAACAAAAAATCATATAAAATTTATTAGCCAAGCAACAACAACAGAATTAAATGTACAATAACAACGCAGCAGCTGAAAAAATGAGGTTATAAAATTGCCTTCGGCAAGGCTGTTTTCTTATTATTTTTTACTTGTTAAATATTTTATTTTAGCTACAAAAAATATATTTACGAATTACTTTTAAATTTAACATTACAGCTGATTATTTTATATTAAAATGTATAAAAAATCGAAAGTGGAGTCATGAAATTGGTGGATTTTGTAGAAATGTTTGCCAATCTCTAGGATACTGTACAAGTTTTTCTGATAATTGCAAAAACTTATTGTTTCGTGTGCACCAAATTATATTTAAAATAAATTCTGAGTATAGAGACAATGTTGAAAATTCCTTTAAACTTAAATATGGTTCTACAAAAGTATTTAAAACAATAAACTTGAATTTAAAAAATGATACGACAGATTAGGGAGCGTCCATATACTATGTTTGTAAAAACTCAAGACCTCCCTACCTCTTTATATTGAAATACAAAGAAAAAGGCTCAGATCGATCATAATTATAAAGAGACTGTAGGTGATTAACCATGCAAAAAGGTTAAACTGCTTTCCATCTTTAAGCCTAAAGTGGTGCGTGTTGGAAAATATTTTCACAGCATTGATTTGCTAAGATAAGATAAATGAAGTGAAGTTCAAATCAATCGAGACATCACATCGTTGATTATGCACGAGGCAGTTACATTTTTATTAAACTTTTCAGCTAATACCACAGATGAAGATTTACATGTTAAAAAGTTTACTTTAAAATTAGAGTGCCCATGTAAAAGTAAAGTTAATTTGTTCTTTATTAAACGTTCTTTGTAAAGTCTTCGAAGGCTTTTAGTCGTTACATATAACATATAAGCCTGCAGCACTTGAAGTGTTCTCATTTACTACATTTAATACATAGGCTGCTTAATATATTTGCGTTGACAAAAACTTGTCTTCAAAACGACTTTCCGTTCAATTAAAATGCCATTTCCATAGTCAATCTGCACAATTATTTAAGTATTTTGCACGGACTCAACCCTTTTTTATTCGAGTTACAAATAATTTATTAATTATCGTTATTATCCATTTATTGAATAATTTATAGGAATATAATTTGCTCACACACTTTGAATTGTGACTAGCATATGTTATAATTTGCTTTTATCAGCTTAAACTATATACATAAATATGCATTTTAAAGTTTTAACCACAATTATTACTCAATTATAGTTTTATTTATTTTTATCATGCATGTTTGATATTCAAATTAGGTATTTTTACTTTTACAAGTCTCACGAGTTTTTAGCCATTTAATGTTCAAAACTCTAACAGAAAATTTCTCATTCCTTAGATTTTAGGAATTGTAGAACCACATAGAAGCAGGAAACTATGCTTTTGAAATACTACTTTTTTTTTCGTAAACCAAGATGCAACTTAAAATAATGCTTCATATTAATGTATCACGCATCTTTACGGGTTAACTATACCTTGGAGGTATTTAATTATAAAGTAGAAAACCTGCTTGACTCAATAGATATCGTTTTGAAAAACTATTTGATATATTATTTATTTTTCTATTTTTAACACTTATTGTTCAAATGTTTGTGAACGATAGTTGAACTTTTAATGTCAAGTTAAGTATTAATCGAGCGAAATAACTGGCCACCTACATTGATTCAATCCTATCTCTGAGTTCTACTTTTTATTTAGATACTAAATGGTCAATTTTTTTGCGCAGTTGTTCTAAGAATGTCTATTATAGAGTCTTGGCCACTTGTTCTTGCAACAAATATCTTAATATATTGATCTTGTTTACCAGCAATGCTAGTCATATGTTTGAAATCTTTGGCGAACACACCTTCCAGCACATGGCACAGTAATTAAGCATTTGAGCTTTCCTTATACAAAGCCACAAGTCATATTAATTAGTCTCATTAAAAATTAACATGGAAATACCACGAGAACTTTGATTTTAAGTAAATTTTATTTATTGGTTGTATATCCAGTAATTTAATTAATGAAATAGCCTGAAGCACTATTTTAGAATTCAAATGTTTCATATTTATGGAACACCCTGAAATGAATCTTCGAGTTATTAAATAGTATCAAAACTTAAAATCCCTGATTACAAATTAATAAATGGAATACTTAATATATTTGTTAGGTTATCAGTCGATTAGACAAGTCTTCAAGATCCGATAATATTTCCCAAAAAAACTTTTCTAACAAACTTATCTAGCGCAGAAAAAATCTTAATTGGAAAACTTTCGTAATCCACATCCGTAAAGATTTCCATAGAAAGCCCATAATTGTACGCCTAATGACTTTACCTTTAAATCATTACCAACAACTTGAATATAGCCCTAATTTTTTAATTCTATAATCGCTCCTTTGCCCCGTACAAATTTGTTTTTAACATTTAGCGCAGAGCGGTCAGTCGTGATATAAAATTTAACGTTCAATACGTTTCAAAAAGCTTAAAATTTCTAAGAATTTTATTACTCTAAATGTTTTGTGTTTTTACCGCATCTGAATGCAGAAGAATTACAACTTTTTGCTAAAAGAACAACTGTTAAAGAAAACAATAGTAAAGTATCGCAGAGTTAGTTAACTTGTCGAGTCACAAACTATTATAATATCCACTAACATTTACTTAATCTGAGCCATAGTACAGCAGTGAAGTGATGATAAGCAATGAATTTACTGGTCAATGCAGCTTTATAGATTTTGAAGAAATATTAAAACTATCTTCACAATGATTAATTTAATTCATTGAAATATAAATGTAGCCAGGAATCGTCAAAAATAAAATGACCCATCATTCATTCTGTCTTTATTATACCTCTTAGTTGCAAAAACTTTACGTTGGAAAACCAATACGGAGTCAAAGATACTACAAAAACAAACAATTTTATATTATTAAGTAATATCATACAAAAAATGGTTAATATAGTGAACCAACAACAAACATTTTGCTCTAAATTTGAAGCAGCAAAAAAACTATATAAATGAAAAAAACCATACAAGGTCGTTTGATGTGGTGGACGTTCACTTGCTTTTTCTCTTGCTGTTCTCTGTTTTTGCATTTTCATTCAGCATTACACACGTTAAAATATTATTTTTATGCCACTACATTAAGGCTTTTTTTACCAGATCTTTTTTGCAGCACAAACAATTGCACGACTTTGTTGAAACCATTTTAAAGGCAGAGTTTTTTCAGTTTCCTTGATAATCTGTTAAAACATTTTTGCACAGAAAGCTCATCTCGCTTTTGTTGAGTTTCACAAATTATTATTGTGGCTCATGTTTGCTTTTTGAAGAGAATCGTAGCTAGATCTTTTTTTTTGAAAGATCTTGTTTTGCTTGAAAATCGAAAGTGAAAAATTTAAACGTTCAATACGATCTTAACTGCGGGATAATAAAACGAAGACTTAAATATAAAGATATAATTGGCTTCAAAAATACCATACCATCAAAATATTAAATTCAGATGGTTTCTGAATAAATTGAAAATTCAGATATTCCTGAGTTTTTTTTACAAAATATCACGTTTCGATTTCGATTTCGATTTCAATAAAGTATGCAATTAAATTGGGATCTGTTTTGGTTCGCTCAGATTCTCAGATGGTTTTAATATGGAAGAAAGCCCAATAAAGATCAACAACATAATTTAAAAATCTTGTCAAACGACTTATTTTAAGTAATTTTTTTAATATAAAAAATATACAACGATAATTGCTCAACATTGTTCTTGATTTTGACATAAATGATACACACAAGAGGCGAAACCCCATTTTTAATTTAAAATTGAATTAAGGCTTAAATATTGAATTGGTGATGTGAAGTGAATGGATTTGTTTACTTTAAAAATTCTTTCTGCAATCCGTCCACAATCGAAACCTTAAGAAACTCGAATGGCAACTGCAAAAAATTCTTTATCGACAATCCTTATTTTATAAAGGTTTTAAATTTATTATGAGCAAACTGCAACTTTTAATAAAATGTCCCAACAAAACAGTGGTGTTGACTTTTTAGGGGGTCTTTTAAATTTATAATAATTTTGTTCACATTTTGGTATTGATATCAGCATCTTAGTTCTTTGCTTACAACCATTAACAAAAAAACATCATTTATACTTCAAACTAAAAATGATTCCGGATGCAATGAATATTTTTAATTGTTATTGTGCACCAAAGTATTTAACATAATATCCAATTAAGAAATAGTTAATATTTCCTTCAAAACAGACATTAGTATTAACGCATTGACAGATTAATTGAAAACTTATGAAGCAAAAGTGTAATTAAGTATTTGAAACATTTATTAATTAATAATAAAAAAGTTTTATTAAACTGCTAATAACATTTGATATTCTTGTCAGTTGTTAACAATTTAATTGAAGAAATTGCAAATTTATTCGCGATTACTTGAGGGCAATTTAGAATGATTGAGCAAGCGGTAGGTGGCTAATTGAAATTATTGAGATGTTATGAACCATCATGAGAAATAATAGTAAGTCAACTCAAAAGATCTTTTCACTCACAATTAATTGACTCATAAATAGAAATCACTTTATGCACTGCGTTTCGTATAAATTTATTATAAAGTTATCTTTTAATTCCGTTTTGTAAACAATGTGATAATCTATGAAGTAATATCTATTCATAACGCATTTTACTCATCTAAAAATAAACATTTAAACACTCATTACAGATTTGAAATCTTTGTTTAAACCTAATTATCAACTGATATTAACAGTTCCATCAAATTTAAGACATAAAACTCTATCAAAACCGCGATCATAAATATTGAATGTTAATTAATCTGTAGCAAAATATGCACAATACCAGAATGCCCGGCAAGTCTTAAATGTCGCGCAAGCCAGTTCAAACAACGACTTGCGGTTAGCATTTAGCAACAAGACGTCTAATCGCATTTAAAATCTGAATCTGCCAATATAATTCATCGTGTCAGTTTCTGATGTCACAATTCAGGTTTGCTGTAGCCCCTTACGAATTAATTCTAGTTCGGCAGAATTTGATGTTAAATGTTTGCAGATTTCCATTTAAGATCCTGGTTTGTATGCATTTAACGGCATACTACTTATCTGGTTCTTTGTGTGCAATGTTTTGAATGCAAATACCATCTCTGGATGCAAATATGATGATTGCAATATGTTGTTTTTGTTCTCGGATTTGCCTCTCCAAGTGAAACCTTACTTTAGTTTCTGTTTAATTTTAATGAAGTGTAGCTGATTGATCCAACTGCATCACTTAATAAAATTACATGTTCAATAGTTGCAAGTGCATGGGGCAATTTATAAACGGATGAAATATAATATACCTATACTTGTTTATAGTGCAGAAGTTGTTTAATATTTCATTATTTTAATATTTTACGAAAACAAAGAAAATCAGAAACTCGATTAAAACTTAAAACTTTATTCTGTTTATGCATTCTTAAACAACTAAATTTGAAATTCGTGAATCTTTGTTTGCATTGAAACAATCATTTTTATGTATAAAATATAAATAACACATTTTTATTAATGTACGGTAGTAATAATGTCTAATAACCTTAAATATTCAAATCAATATGAGTTGAAACATATCATTTAAAAATAAAAACATTTTATTGAGTGAGAACTAAGAAAACTGTCCATAAAAATTTATATATATGTAAATTATTGACAAAAATCATTCACAGTTTGGAAACTTTTCACTTGATTTCTTCAATATTGAAATATTTTGTGCATCTCTAAATCAGTAAATCACAACAGCTCAAAACATTTAAACTGAATAAAAAAATGTAAATTTCATTACAAACTTCTCGGGAATAAATTGTTGCATAGATAAATAATAAAATATACTTCGGTAACAACAATTCTTGATGTTGTTGTTCAGATGTTACAGATGAAAAATCTTAAACATTCAGACATTTTTCTGTTCCTTGACATTTCCAATTTACTTTATAGCAATAAGTTCCACTTTATAATAATTTTAGATAAAGTTTCATCGCTCGTTTCTACAAAAGAAGTGCTCCAATAGAGGGAAATTTAATTCATCGAGTTAGAATTCGTAAAATTTCTGAAATATGTTATACCTTATTATACAATAAATTAACATAAATCCGACATAAATCGTAACAGTTATAACCTACAAAAACGAATAATGAAGAATAGAAAGAAGACTGAAAGCAAATAAGCTGAATAGATGTTTGGGGGTTTGCAAGTTTCTAGAGGCCAATTTCAGGAACTTGTTTGCTTTGTAAATATTTACTACAAAATGTCATTTTTTGTATGATTAACTGCGCAGTGCTTAAGATTCTTATACCTTTTTATTTACAGGAAGCTTTCAATACAAAAAAAAACTTATTACTTTGAAATTTAATGTTCAGACGCCAAAAAATGACAAAACGTCAATTGTTTTTTGTAAAAAAAACAATCTAACGCCAATCTGCCTTAAATTCGCATAATTTGGTTCATTTTTTCTTGAAAAATCTAAATCTGTAAAAACCTATGCAAATCAACACAAAAAATGTAAATAAATATCGTTTAAACAGTATTAAGCATTGCTTAAAAGCTGAATTTTTATAAATCTTTTTTTCGTTCGAATTGTAAATTGTTTGTTGTTGCTGTTGTTTAGGGATCGGCAAAAACTGTGTATTTTGTTTTTATTATGCCATTTACAATTTGCTTTTCTCATTTTAATGAAATATTTTATGTATCTATATCAATTTGGTATTTGGAGGCTTATTTTGTATATGATCAGTTAACCCATTGAGGCTAGAAGGCATAGTTTTATATCGAAATAAAAATAGATGTATTTGTATGTATACAACACAAAACATGATTTATTGCATAATGTAAAGGCATTAGACTGCCATCCATTTGACTTTATGTCAGATTTTTCCACGTTTGCTAGAAGTTGGACATTATTTATCCAATATTATATGGATTAAATGGAATAAATATGGATTATTTCCAACAAAAAATATCCAATCTTACAACTAAAGTTTTTCATAAAACACAAAATTAAAACATGCCAAAAATTTTACATATTCAAAGCGTTGATATAATATTATTATCTTTATTTGATTTTAATGGAGACGACCGATGTGGGATAACAAAGTAATTAACAGCAACATTATTTAATACTTAATACTAACTGTTTGTTTTTGTTTTTATTAATCCAATTAATTAATTAATGACTTTTTATTGCAATTCATGTGTCCACAGAAAATAATATAAGCATTAAGTCAGTAACATACTTATATGATTTAATAAAAAAACGCTTGGAACTCAAAAAAACATGAACCCACTGAAAAACGGCTTCAATTTTATTTACTCAGATAAGTAAAAGTAAAATACAGCAATGTTGCTGTTTCCACGAAATTTTGTGCACAACTCTAGATAATTTTAGAATTCAGATTGATTGCAAAGATTTTACAGACCAATTTACCGTCGAGCAATAATGTGCAATTCAAGCCTTAAAAATTTGATTCAAGTGCACAACTTGGTTGTATTAAATATTAATCACATAAATACATGGCATTTGGCACTGCTCTGAGCAATTGTGCAAATATTCAAATTTATTTAGGTGTTAACGAGAATTACCAACCATTAAAATGAACTTTTACAACTCAATACATATTATGTAGTTTGGAATTGAATTCTGATGAATTTATGGAACCAGTTTTTTTGTTATTATAACTATTTCAATTTTTTCAGTGTTTGTGTTGCAATGGAATTTTTGCGAGAACTACAGAGTCAGGGGTAGCTAGATATTTATTCAACATTACATACTTATAGTTTAAATGAGTTTGGATTTTGAAAATATTTTAAACTTATTAAAAATATTAAAATCGCTATGAAAATTGACCTTGTAATCCACAAAATATGGGATTCAATGGAATTACCATCTATCAACACATAAAAAATTATTTAATTATGAATTGTCCGAGTATTGTGGCGGATATGGTTTTCAGATTAACTTTTTTTTTTGCAAAATCATTTTGGAATCCAATAAAAATTCTTAATCTACCAAAAACCTCATAAATTCGACCAATAACTCAAAAAGCACATTTCGTTTTAAAAATCAGAATATATACAACAAAAAACATCCAAAATGTTTAAAATAATTTTGGTGCATATAAGAGACTGTAATTAAAACATCCAATAAACTCATGAAAATATTTTGATAAGTATTTTTTGTTTGTCATTTAAATATTATCGCTTATTAGACACAAAAAGCCACAAAAAGTCTCGCGAAAAACAAAAATAATTGTTGGGAAATAATTTTAGTGTTGTCGCAGCACTAAAATGTTATAGAACATCGACAATTATTTGGTTTATTCGCTTTAAGTTTCTTTCGATTATTATTAGTTTACGTTTGTTTAGAACTGAAGCTTGTTTTTACACCAAATTAAAAAACTCAATTAAAGAGCCTTTATAAACTGAGAAGCTTTCCAGTGTAATCAAATTAACGGCTCAACAGCTCGCAGTATAAGGTATTCAAGAAAACATTGAACTTACAATTATTATGTATATTGACTTTGTGCCACCGAATTTGGAACATGCGCAAGCAGACAACTGATTAAAATATTAACTGATAGGCGCAACAGGTCTTTTTTAGAAGAAGTTGGGTATGTTACAAAATATTTTCTACTTTTTCTAAGAACCTAATTTTTAAGAAATAATAGTTTTTTTATTTTTGGTCAAGAAAGGGGTTTCCCATACTAAATATTTCTCATACATAATCAAAAATTTTTGCGGTCTCGCAATCTCTATTTTAAGAAAACATATTCAAAAGAAGGCTTGGCTATTGTAAGCTGTAAAAAGATCACTTTTGAGCATTCTGTGTTTATTCCGAGATTTTTCAATTTATTTTAGATTTACTGTTTTTTGGAGTTGAAATGTCAAAACTGAACTGAAATTCTACATGAAATTCGGATTGTTGTACTAAAGCATATCTGTTTCAAGATAATTTTACTTTTAATCACATTTTTCTTATTTTAAACAGCAAAACCCAAAATATCGCTTATGAAATGGAAGATTTTCTTTTATGACTACTTCAGTGATTTCAATATTGAATGAAATATGAAAGCACCGTTTAATCATAGGTCAATCCTGGTTCAATGTTCATTGCAGTTTAAACAGCATCACATTGTATTGATAAAATATTTTTAACGACAGGATTTATGGAAGCTGAACAACTTTTATGGTTATATATTTTATCAACATCTTTATGGTTTATAATATAATAAGAATACAACAAATATTAAAAAATCACAAATAAAATTATATAAGATGTCAGAGTTTATTTAAAAATAAAATTGCAAATTATGGAAAATTTCATTAATTTATAAATATGTTACTTTTTTCGAGAAAGCACAATGAACCTTCACACTTTTGATTAGACAAATTTGATATAATTTTTATATTAAATATCATTTTTACACAAGTGTTCATTAAAATTTGTATAACTGAGTAAAGAAACTATAAATTATTTGTGAAACTCCTGTTGAGAAATTTCATGCAGAGTAGAATAAAGTTTCCAGTCCAAGTAAGTTTTTTTTTTTCAAATACTGGACAAACCAGAAGGTTCCGAGTCTTAAAAAAAATCTGTTTGCAAAAGATGTAACGATTTTTTTTAAAACGCACTATTTTGGGATTATGGTTTCAACACCTCTTCAGATCGGAGAAGTATGTTAATAAATAAATAAATTCTCAAGGTCAAAGTCAAAAAATTCTACACTGCTGAAAATCTTACCTGCATGAGTGGAAATAAATGGCTTTTGTTGGTCTTATCAATAACGGTTACTTGTAAACATGTTTGCTTATCAACTGCTGCAATGATACCCTCCAACGCCTTATCACTTTTCACTTTCGGTTCATTCATTTGAATGTTATCAAAATAATTATTATTTACAGGCAAATTATCAATGTGACCGCTCATTAAGGGATTATCTGGTTGCAACACCTTGGCAACCATTTTACTAGTACCTAATTCTTTTGACTCATTCATCTTTCACTGATTTTTTATATATTTTCTTTCGATATGTTTTATTCCACAAACAATAGCGAAAAATTCCGACAAATTTTCACGAAAACCTTTGAAATATACAAAACTGTGAAGAGCAGTAGATTCAGAATTCTGGCTTTCTTTCAGTTAAGAGTAAAGTTGGCAACTGATTTTCTACCGAAAATTTCTTCAAATAATTTTTCTCAATGAAATAACCAACGAGCTATTACTTTCTTCAATGTATTATTAGATTTTGCTTTTATTTGATGCAAATAAACTTCAAATGCAAAAAATTTGGTTATTTTAGAGACAGTTTAATTAAATCTATTATCGTCGGTGTTTTGTGAGTTTTCTACAGAAAATAAAATAGTAATGCATATTAATATAAAATCTGTAATGTATGATACATTATTTATTTGTCATTGAATTAGATTGAATCTTAAGGTGCTTGTATTTGAATAAAGAAACAAACAAAACATTTTTAGAAAATAAATTCGAATTCAAAATTGTACATTTGACTCGCAAAGAACCATAAAACAAATTATTTTCTGATTTTGTTTCTTTTGAATGAAATTTATTTCGTCTTTAAAATTGTTGACAGACTTGAAGTTGATAATCTGTTGAGCTCAGTGTTTTGAAAAAAATCAGCTGTAAATCGCTTGTTATCATTTTTTTGAAACTAATGAACTTGTTGAGTTTCATTCACTGCTTTTTGCTCGCCTTTAGTTTTTTCTTGTCATTTTTTCACCGGTTTTCACAGCTTTTAGTACATCATCTTTTTTTAGCAACTCCAGTTTGAATTTAAAAAGCGGAACAGGAATAAATCCTCCTGGACCCATCTTGTTTATTCTGAAGATGGGCAACCGTTCATTTGTTGGTAATTTGAGTTTCTTAAATCTAGCAGTATGAACATATCTACTGTTAAAACCAGTGTTTTTCTCAAATGTTTTTCCACTCCCCCAACTACAAATTATATTTTTCTCACAATTTGCGTCTGAAAATTGTTTTTGGACTTTACGATAAAATTTTTCTTTTGAACTGGAGATTTTTGGGCAGTATTTGACGATTTCTTGATCAATTGAAGGATTCGTGCAAGTGTAATTAAGCATTTTCAAGATGTTTTCGTAAAACTGTAGATTTTTGGATGTTACTTCTGTCAATATTTGTTATTACAAAAGCTTACTAGTAAAGTCATCGAAAAATAAATGAATAATATCATAAATTATTTTAAAATGAAGAAATAATCTACTAGTCTCTTTAACACATTTTATAGGTTCAGCCTTATGGCTAAAACATGAAAATTTGCGTCAAATCTCAAAAACTGTTTCCAAACCATTTAATGGTCTAAATCTGTCTCGCGCACAATCGTCTCAAAAATTAAATGGAAATCTAATTATGCAAACAGAGATCCAATTTAACGCAATGAACTAAGTTGAGTATATAAAGGAATTTGATTTAATTAAAGCAGAAATGCAATTGTTCTTCTTCAAAGTCATGTGGTTGAGTTGAATGATGCAATTGCAATGAAATCTAAGAAGATTTTCGGGAATAATTAGATTGGCTGATGCAACAGTAGGTTTGGTGTTAAGTCTTGACTGGAAATAAAAAAAAATTAAATAGTTAAGATTATCATAACAACTGACAATTTTTTGAGGAAATTTGAATAAAACTCGATAAAACATATCTATGGTCAGTGTAAAATTAAAACTTCCAGGAACAGTTAGATAACATTGAAAATACGTTCAGTTTTTTGTTTGTCAAAAAAAAAATTAATTAATCATTCTCAAATCTCTTCGGCTCTGTCACTTTTGTCGTTCGCCCATTTATTTCAATTAATTAGTTGTTTAGTAATTTTTTGATGTTAACATTCTTATCGGTTAATTGATGATGCCAAATCTAAAAAAATTGAAGCAGAACCGAACAAAACGGGTTGGAGTACGTATTAATAAAATAGAATCTACATAAAATTTGATTTTCATATTTTGATTATTCAAATAGAGCAACCAGAATTGTAAAATAAGCTATGATGACTAATACGATGACAAGCGATATTTCTGATTTTATAATCACGGCGCCAACAAGAAACGATTTAGACCCAACATTTAGCTTGCCTTTGAATACCAAAAAAACTTGATGAAGATGCATCTGAAAGGATAGTTATCAATAATTAATATTTAGTTTTCAATTAAATAAATTTAGTTGACTTTAATGTCGTAGTTTATACCGTTACAATTCCCAAGATAACAAGGTTTCCGATGAAAAGCTGGAAAAAGTTTAAACTGAAAACGTAATGGCATGGTATTATTCTAGCAGTATTTTATCTAAATGAGCAGTAATTTTTAAATAAATGAGCAGTAATTTTTAAATATATGAGCAGTAATTTAAAAAAAATGAGCAGTAATTTTTAAATGTATGAGCAGTAATTTTTCCAAAAATCAGCAGTAATTTTTAAATAAATGAGCAGTTATTTTTAAATAAATGAGCAGTAATTTTTCCAAAAATCAGCAATAATTTTTAAATAAATGAGCAGTAATTTTTTTAAAAATGAGCATTAATTTTTAAAAAATGAGCATTAATTTTTTAATAAATGAGCAGTAATTTTTAAATAAATGAGCAGTAACTTTAAAATAAATGAGCATTAATTTTTAAATAAATGAGCAGTAATTTTAAAATAAATCAGCAGTAATTTTTCCAAAAATCAGCAATAATTCTGAAATAATTGAGCAGTAATTTAAAAAAAATAAGCAGTAATTTTATAAAAATTAGCATTAGTTTTATGAAAATCATTTGAAAAATAATCAGCAGAAGGAAGCAATGTTGTAAATAGATATGTAGGAACCAGGAATCGAAATAGAACCGATTTTCGATTCCAAAAAAATCGATTCCGATTTCTAAGTTTTTTTCAAATCGATTCCGATTCTGATTCCTTAAAAGAATCGCAAACCGATACCGATTCGGATTCTCAAAAATTTTAGAATCGATTTTCAATTCCAAAATCGATTCCGAATTTGCAAACAAATAATTCCGATTCTGATTTTTGGAAAAATTACTGCTCATTTATTTAAAAATTACTGCTTATTTATTTAAAATTACTGCTCATTTATTTAAAAATTACTGCTTATTTATTTAAAATTACTGCTCATTTATTAAAAATTACTGCTGATTTTTGGAAAAATTACTGCTCATTTATTTGAAAATTACTGCTCATTTATTTTAAAATTACTGCTCATTTATTTAAAAATTACTGCTCATTTATTAAAAAATTAATGCTCATTTTTTTTTTAATAACTGCTCATTTATTTAAAAATTACTGCTCATTTATTTAAAAATTACTGCTCATTTATTTAAAAATTACTGCTCATTTATTTAAAAATTACTGCTCATTTATTTAAAAATTACTGCTCATTTATATAAAAATTACTGCTGATTCAGATAAAATACTGCTGAAAATAATTTATCCCAAAACGTAATACACGAAAACACTAGTAGTCCCCAACATAATAAACACACCAAACATCATTATGTACAATCCAGTGCTTATTTCTGGAGCAACCTGAAAATTGTTTAATCTTTTAATCGAATTTATATGTTTTAATGAAAGAAGAAATTACATTGGCAATTGCGACATGAAAAACTCCACACAATATGCAGTAAATCATAACAGATACAAGTACGAAGTACACAGTTTTTGACTCCTTGAATGCTGCTATAGTGACATAAGAAGCAGTCGTTTCAATCTAAGAAAACAGAAGATTATTTGAAAATTCACTTTATGTTTTATCAAATTTACCAGCCACAAAAACAGCAATATATTTATTGAAGGATACTTTCTCATAAGCTTGAAATAGTGAATCGAACAATAAAGAAGACAAATGAAGACCAGCAGAATCAGAATACAGAGTATTAAATATTCTTGATTTTTGAATAAGAAATCCACAACAGACTTTTCTAAACTGGAATACAGAAGTATTGCATAAGTTGATATTATGCAACTACAAATTCAAAGAATAGATATAATTCTTAACCAACAATTTAGTGACCATGAACACGTGGAACAACTGAAAAACAAAAGCTGAAAAAATCATGCCCGATGAAATGAATAAAAACTGCTCTCGATTTTGGTTGCTAACAAAACACATGGAATACGGAGATTCTTTCTCAATGGGCAATGAGCTCATATTGAATTTTTTAAATGCTTTTTAATGCCGTTTTATCAAAATGAATTTATTGAAAATTATTTAAGGACACTTTTCATTCCTTCAAAATCAAAAACACACGGAAAACTATTTTATTTTAATTTCCGTTGTCAAAATTTAAGAAGGAAATTAGAGAAAAAATACTCTAATATATACTTACAACAACAATTATTATGAAATTAAGTATACGAGGGTATTTTTATATAATAAAAAACTGATTTAATATTTCACATCAACAAAATTCTATTTATTTGTTTTTAAGAAAGCATACAAAAGATTATTTTTAGAATTACAACATAAGAAATTAATATTTCGCGCCTACAAGCTAATGTAATATTAACGAATCTAAAAAAGAACAATCGTCCATCAACTTTTTGGTAGAGCGAGAATGAAACAGAATAAATTTGAACATTTTTTCATAATTACATAATATGTGTATGTTTGTGTATATGTAACTTTTTAACTACAAATTTAAAAAACTTTTTTAAAGAACTTCAATAAATTCTTAAATACACAGAAATTGGTCCGCCTGGCCATATTGCTCCTGGCAAGTTATTCTTTAGACTTTCAAGGGTTCAATATTTTTTTCACCGAAAAACAATGGAAATGGAAACAATATTGCAAACGCAAGCTAATGTGAGCTTTCACAATAAAGTCAATTTCGTAAGAATTTTTGTTTTAATATTTGATATTTTAAATTTTGTTACATTTTGGAGGAATTGGTGTGAAATGCTCAGAATATCAAAAATATGTAGGCCCGAGCAGGACCATTCACAGTTTTAATAGTTTAACAGATCCTGCATACAATCAGTCTTACGACTAAGTGAATTTTGATTAATTTATTGTTAAGTTTAAACCGCTTTATCATTAGAATCTATAATGATATTCTTTAGATTTGTTCAACGAATTGATTTTCGGCCGATTTTTAATATGTTTCTAGTTTAAAGGATATTTCACTTATTTTTCCATTATTTTTTGTAACGAGCACGTAAATTTTCCATAACATTCACGAGATGTTCGCATATCTTGCGATTCTGAATTAAAAGCAATTTGCGAGATTTTTCAGCGTTTGAGAACATTTTGACGAATGATGATTTGGCTTTAACTTGTTCTAACAAGATTTCAACTCCTCGTTCGGCTACGCGACTACCGCAGATTTCTTCCCACTTATGGATCCATTCGGATTGCCAACCGCCAAAAAGGTCATTTTTTACTGCGTATATTATGCGATGATTAGTCTATGATTATGGGCAAAAAAAGCAATATGTATTTATTTATTTTCAAGACATTGAACTTTTTTACTTACCAATATCAGCACATCCTTATTTTCAATAATAACTTCGAAGAATGCAAACTGATCACTACTTAAATATTTTCCTTTATCCAATTCCTTGAATATCTTGTTTCCTTCTGCTTCTCTCTTATTGTAAGGCCTCACAATTCCATCTGCGTGCATGAATCTTGAGGCTCGCAACTTCATCGCCTCATCTGACATTTCAGTAGCTCGCTTAACAGAATCAAAAGTTCCACTGGCAAAATCAATTACACCGGCGGTTGGACGAGCGACTAATCCTACAGCTCCTTTCCCCAAACCTTTGAAGAATCCTTCTACACCATCTGCTTTTGCGCCACTTATCGGTTTAGTGAAGACACCAGTCACACCATCAAAAACACCCTGATAGTATTTATAAGATTTCAAACATAAGTATTACGCAAAAAAATGTTTTTTGAAAAACTTACCATGACAAGGCCTTTGCCACTTCGTGCGATTCCTTCCTGAATATTTGTTGGCCTTTTATTAAGAGCATCACGACGTTTTTTCTGATAGTCCTTATCGAAAGTTAAGGCGGCAATTCCCTTGCCCATTGCTCCTGTTATTCTGTAATTTCAAATAGAAATGCCATATTATAGTATTCGTCTGAAGAAAATAATACTCTAAATAACATACTTCGAAACTGCTCCAGCAGCACCTCCAACAGTATGTCCAAAAAGCGATCTAACTCCCAGCACAAGCCCTTCTGCAAATTCTCCTGGTCCCTGTATAAGTCCTTGGAATGGCTCGTAGAACAAATCTTCTACACCTTTCGTGAATCCAACCACTAGCCCATAAGGATTTCCAATCACGTCCAATCCCAACACAAGCACATAAAGTTGTTTTACAGCTTGACCTGTGTAATGCGATGTGCATTCAGTAACCAATTGACGTTGCGTCAGGAACAAATATTCACGTTCAAAAAACGCAAGCCGAAAGACAACATCATTAATATCTGTCAAAGTGACTCCTACTCCTTGCAACAATGTGGAAATTATTCCAGGCAGTGCATCCGTCTCTGATCCCGCCATCGAGAACGACACGTGCACTTTAATTGGTCCCAAATGCAAGTTGTCGTAGAAATTTTTCTGCTCCTGCTGCGAATGCACTGTCACGTGGGCAAAAAGTGGTTGCTGTTGTACACTCAAATCATCAGTGAACAGTTTTTTCTAAATGAAAATTTTTCCATCAAATTATTTTCAATTTCTATCTTTTTTTAATCATTTCAGAATGTAGAAGAACTTTAAGTGCCAGAAATTCTAAAAAACCTAATTCAATAAGACTAAGTTAAAATTAAAATACTCACAGCTTCTTCTTCAGTAGTTGTCGATGATAGCATGCCAAATATTTCATTAATGAATATTAAATCCACTTTTACATGAAACTCCTGCATTAAAACTCTGAGATACTTAAACTGTTTGACAGTAGAATGTGGAATAATTCGCTGGACAACACTCATCTCAATGAAAGGTTTAAGTTCAGTGGTCGCTGCAACACTCTTAGGAGGTGGAATCGGCGCCAAAACAACCGGGAAGATGCAATCGCTCAGCTGATTGTCAATTTGAATGCGATTTATCTTAGCATGCAGTTGAAGTTGATAAGGGGATGATTTCATTTCGAGCCATAATCCTGGGTAGAACATTCTACGGATTGGTCTACGTGAGACTCCTTTTATCATCACATTACTAACAAAGTCAACCAGCACTTTCTGATCCAAAATGTACTGTTTATTCGCTACGTCAACAGAAACCAACTGATCTCGAAGGTATTCCAGGTAGAGCTCCTCAAGGTGTTGACTTTCTTCAATCTTCATCTGCTTAAAACGATCTGTTTTTTTAGCCTGTTCCCAGATTACATCTAGAAAACATATAAATTATTATCTTTTCGAAAAACTATATATACTAATTCTTACTTGTGCTTGCAATACCAATGTACATAACGTCACATTGCTTCACATTATTGATTAGGGAAAGACCAATACCATGAATATCAATCAGAATTTCTTGGGTCACCTGTGGATTGATGAAGTTTCAAAATGATTAAGAATTTAAAATTTTATAATCTTTCAAAAATTATTTATAAATATTAAACCTCAACAAAATTAAGTTTAAAATTTACAATTTCTAAATTTTTCAAAATGATTTTAATACGAGATATATTCTTTATGTTCGTTAACTAATAAAGTTGACTAAATTATCTGGTCATCATTTATAATAAAACAATAAAACCTTGTGAATCTTTTCCGTATTCAAAAATCTTGCTAATCTGATAGGCTTCACTTTTTCTTCACATTTTTTCTTCACATTTTTCTTGCTAGGTTTTTCAACAACTTTCTTCAACTTCATAATTCTTTTCAACTTTTTAGCAGAATAAAAATCTTGATATATAATAAACTAAAAAGAAATATATTGATATCAAAAAAGATAGTTTACCTGATCTAACCGACTCGCACTCGTAGTTCCTTGTGCCACCGAAGGATTCTTTGTAAACAACAAAACTCTCTGAGTGCCATCCAAAAACGAGACCCAAAAGATCTTGTTTGAGATGCTACCCTGACTAGCAGAGCTGCCCCTTCTTTTACCCGTACTACTTTCGCTTGCGTCAGAAACTGTAAACTCATCAACTCCATCACGCCGTAGATCATTCTCAATGTTGCTCTTGCCAGAGTTATTCCATATAATTTTGCGCTCACCGGCTGGATCAACCCAAGTGTAAAACATTTTCTGGAAAGGCTGAAGAACACGAGCATTCACATTTCCCTTTTCCCAGAATGTTACTTGTTCCTCAGTGTGATTTATAATCAAACCGGGAGCATCTCCAGCATGATATTCAGTAAATGTGATGTAGATTACTCCTTCAGTAACATGTACGTCAACATTTATTCCTCCATACTAAAATAAAGTTCATATTCATTTTAATTCAGCAATATTATTTTGTGATAATTACTTGGGACGCTAAATAAATGGTCCCTTCAAGATAAAGTTCATTAATCTTTTTGATTAAAAAATATACAAAGTTTGAAGAGTTTTGTTCTTTCTTTTAATATTCTTTTCGTTTCTTTTGATCTTGCAGTATAAATTTCAGATTTAACGAAACAGGGGTTTCAGATAGAGTTTTGTAAAGAATTATTTTAAAATAAGATAAATCCATATTATAATAAAATTATATTTCTCTTGCAGTTTGAGATTTTTTGAAATCATTTGAATGCACCATAATTGTTAACTGACCTTATTTTTTAATTGCAGTAGAGTACATTGAACGAAATCATATTTGAATGGTGCAGTGATTTCTTTTTCATCAGTAGTTTTGGATCTTAACATCCTATTGTCCACAGCTCTTGGCCACAGCGGTGCACAATCATTTGTTTTCACCAGTATCCATGGATCCCCTGGACGCTGATCTTCTTGAACTTCAATATCAAATGGTGCTCTATTTATCAATACATAGTAGGGCATTAGAGTGATTTGCTTAGTGAGTGAGTTGTGTGTTAGCACATTTTGAACGCCGATCTAAAAGGATTTTTGAGAGTTCTTAACTTATTAAATATATTTATAAAAATTGTAAATAAATAATCACTGACCAAATATGTCACATCTGTCGTTAAACATTTCACCACTCCACTTGATCCAGCAACATCTAGTGAGAATCTATCGCACCATTCTCCAGAATCAACTCTTATAGCTGCTTTTTTCTTGCCAAAGAAAGCTTTTTCCCTGAATGAGAATAATATTGGGCCATCGTACTCTGGTGGATGGTACAGTATGTTGGTGTTCTCGTCGTTAGCCTATTTATATGAAATATATCAAAAGAAAGTATTAGAAGTTGAGATAATAGTTCGTAACTTGGCTCCTTCTAACATAAATAACCATAAATCACAATTTTTCAAAAATTGAGGAAAATCAATTTTTGCAAAATCAAAACAAAAGAATATATTCGGTAAAAGAAACCCAGCAACGATTCGATGCTTTATAAGAGTATAAATCTATAATTAAATTATATGAGTAATTAAACAGTGCAAGGGATCGGGAATGTGTGCTTAATGTGTTAATGGTCAGCAGGAATTCAAGCTTGATTGTTACATACGATTGAAGACACGCAAAAATTTTGAAAATACAAAAACTATTTGTTTTCAATATTAATGTTGATGGAGGTCCTTTTTCAAATACTTGACAGAAATGTCATCGAGTCTTTTCTTGTCAAAATATGGCTATATGTATTCTCCTACACCTTTCCTAAACCTCATGAAAACTTTTAAAAAACAGTAGAATGTTCCTCATGCCCCAAAATTTAGAATTAATGAAAGATTTTATAATTGAATATTTATGACAAATTTCTTCAATAATTGTATAGATACTTTTTCAAAAGACGTTGATTACATTGAGAATTTTTGTTTTATGTTAAACTTATAAGCGGTTGTTAAATTTTTTAATTTTTTTTAAACATTGAATAACTTGAATAATAAATTAAAATTTAACTCATGGTAGAAAAAAAAAAACTGTACAACGAAATCAAATTTAAAAAAAAATAATGAACATCCTATCAAGAAACCATAACTTGACTTAACAATACCTTGTAGGTGGTTTTACCAGCTAATTCGTTTTTCTCGGTTTTTCTTGATTTCTAAAGAAAACAAATCAATTGCGTCAGTTAGGGAAACTACTAAAGTTAGCTTATTATCGGTTAACAATCAATTTCATTAAAATCATTTTTTTTAATTAATCGATTTAACTACGTCTGGCAGAGCTTGGAAGACTTATATTTATGGTTGGGAAAAGCATATTGGACTTGAAAAGTTACTTACGCGGTAGCTGAGCATAAGCCCAGTTTTATTAAGCATCCAGAAGGGACAGTACACTGTCATTGTGAGGCCATCGTTCCGATTTTCAAACCTAAAAAGAAATTAAATTAATTTAGAAAGGTTCTAATAAATCATATAACACAAGTTATTTTACCTCACTCCCAACTGTAGTGACGTTTTTTCTACCGAGTCGTACGAGTTAAATGTCCAAACACAAAAATCTGGTGGATTTGATGGGATTTCAGTTTTACAAGACCAATCTTTTTCCAAGTACTGGACCAACTACAAGAAAAAAAGAAGAATAAATAATACAAAAATTCAATAAAAATACAAAATATTCAAAAAAATATTGTTAATTAAAAAAGTGGCAAAAAAGAGCTTCCATACAAAATAGGTGACAGTGGGAGTTGAACCCATGACCTGGCCAATAAAAATCCAGGAATATTAAAAAATGTTCCCAAAGCCAGAATTTTCATATAATTGATGCAAAAAATTATGGTTTGACTCTGTTGGTCAGGCTGATACTGGTGAATTCACTCCAGGAAGCAATCCTTCTACTGCTTGCCACGAAAACTTTGAGCTGCTTTATTACTAATCTGGCCCTGTGCATCTTTCCTTAGCAACTTGGATTAGTCTCCTTCCGAAGTCTAACCCATGTTGATGATAAGCTTAGCACGGACTTCCTGTCAACATGATCCGTCCAGTACACAGTGATCCCGATCTCAAATCAGTCCATAATTAGACCGCCGAGTAGCCGGCTTACAGGGTACGCCACGACCCCAGTCGAATTTACACCAGTTGTGCGCTGATATAAAATCACAAATGCGAGTTTGTACTGAATTTTTTCTTCTATTTTGTTGTTGCTTTTCTTTTTTGCCCGTTTTTGGAATATGAGGAATATTTTATAGATAACATTTGTTAGGTATTCTTTTTGTTTGTTTGTTTCTGAAATTTATCATACAAGACTTACCCTAGCTACAATATAAGTAGGATTGTCTGCATTCTTAGATGAAGTTTTTACAGTTGGTAAATGTAAAAGTTCGCCAGGAAGAATCAACTTTTCTCCGTAGTCTAAAAAGTCTTCTCCTCGAATTCCAGACACACTTTGCTGCTGAAGCGACACAATGTCGCTCTCGACAGAAGTATCTCTACCTCGCTCGCGAATAACACTGCAACCTGCAACAGATACTACAAGACCGATTGGTAAAGCATTCCTGAGTGATAGTGGAGGTCGCAAATGAACCACGAAGCAAGTGCTTAGCAATGTGTATTTGGAAGAGACTTCAAAGTAAACGTCTTGGCGCTCGCGAATGGCATTTATGTATAGTGGCTCGTAAGTGCTGATGGGATCACACTGAAGATTTTTCACATAGTAAGGGTTAGTTTGGTTTTCTTTCCAGCTCATACTTTGTATAGATGTACGGTAGCCCTAAAAATATAAGATTATTTAATAATTTCAGTAGAAACAATTTATATTTTGTAAATACTCACAGCAATTGAAAAGTGCAAATCTTTGCCAACAGAATGAATATAATTCAATGGCACGTTAAAGTACTTATTAGGCTGTACTTCACCAACCAAGAAAGGAGCATTGTTGATGATCCGATGAACAAAAACTGGAACTGTGAAGTGATTTAGAATTTGGACGATTCCACGAATTGTAACAATAGTAGATCCATTTTCAATAAAAATTTCAGAGATAATACTCCATGCTTCTTGGTTGGTATCTCTGTAAATAGGGAAGTAACGTTTGTCGGCTCGATGTATTGGCAGCTGTAGCTTCTTTTGAACTTCGGGGATCTAAAAAAGAAAAATGAACCATTGAAAATAAATATATTTTAGTGTCATGATTTCACGAATACTCACATAAACATTTATAAACTTTTCCTGAGCATTAACTTCTGTGGAGCTTTCACAGTTAAGTGATTTTATAGTTTCATCCAATAAGGAGAATGAGTTCATATCGAATTTAGGTTGGAGGTAAACTTGACCAGCTGGAAAGATAACACAGGAATGTTTTTCGTCGATAGGACTTCCAGCAACTCCCTCAAACACAACAGCTGAATTTCTATTTTCTTCATAAAAGTTAGAATTATGAAACACAAACTCAGTGTTCAATAGATCTAGCTGCAATTCAAGGCCTGTGTCATTTTTTAGGACATAAGGCGCGTGGATACCTTCTCTCATTAGACCTTCTTTTTTGATAGCCTCTGAAAAAGCATTTCCCAAATTGGAGAGAACATCGAGGCATGTTTTAGTGACTGTCATTTCCAAAGTATCTTTAGATTTGATTTTGATGTATGTCGTTGGCTCATCTTGATTAGGATCGTCGAGATGTTTATCCACATTCATTGAAAAGTTAAGCTCCCATGGGACGTACTCCATCAATCCAATTGAATTTTCAACTTCAACTGGCTCAATTAATGGTTCCCATAACGCTAAAGTGTTGTTGTAGTAGCTCATGGTTAAACGAAGAACGCTCTCGATCCCCATTTTTGAACTCCAATTTCTTATTTTAGCTTCCATGCTAGTTTCAATGTAAAGCATAGGTATTGTATGAACTCCAATACCATTCTCAATAATGATAGCGATTGATGGCACGTCAATGACGCACAATTCTTCTTTAGATTCCTCGGGAACTAAAGAACACAAGCTAAGAGCATCTTCTCCTTCATCCACTTTTATAAACCAAAAGTCATCTTCCTCGAATCCTTTCGTTTGCCATAAATCACTGTGATCGGGTGGAAGGCTCTCAATGGCGGATGATTGACTTTCTTGCTGGGTCATCGTTGTCATTATACTATTCATTAACTCGATTGTAGCTGGTGATACACATACTTTAACTTTAGACATTTGAAGGCCTAAATGAAGTCCTTTATCTTCAGGAGTAGAACCATTCAAACTTAAACTGCATGGATGCAAGACGTAATGCTTTGTAAGATTGCGACGTGCTGGGTTAAACTCACTTAAGTATAAGCACAATTCGGTAATCTCGCCTTGAATTATTTGTTTCTCACCGGAAATTCGAACTTTAACCGAAATCTCGCTCTAAAAAAAATATTCTACATTATACGAAAAATTTACTTTGTATTTAATCAAACTCACATTCAAAATGAGGGCTAGGCAATTGATATCATCCATTTTCTCTACTAGAATAATATCAGGCTGCTCAATATGAAGAGCTAGTTTGATCGTTTTTGGCTCATCGGCAGGTGGAGGAGCTTGAGCAACACTTTGTTTGCGTTTCTTCAACTCAGCTTGTTTAACTTCGAAAGAAATCTCTTCTTTGACTGGAGGAGCTTGGTCAATTTGCAGGAAAGATGAAATTTTCATCAAAAAGTCCATCGAAAGAATCAAGTTGAAACTAAATACTTTGACGTCAGCTAAAATGTTTAAAAGGTTTTTTTAACACCCGAAATTATGAATGAATAAGAAAATGCATACCAAACATATTATTTTCCTTCATTTTAAAGTTTATATCAATCATAGAGCGAGCTGGAGCAGCGAGTGAGTCCAAGTCTACTGAAATAAGCTGGCTGGTCCCTTGTTCTCTTCGTTCCATAAATCTTGTTATCTTATTTTCGCGATGGGGACGTGTATCATCCAAATTAACATCGCAAAGCACAATATCCGTTTGCAAGGATCCATCAGCAAGTTTTGACCCATTTAGTGAGAAATAGTACATGCAGAAACGAGCCAGTCCTTCTTTGGGCGCTGAAATGTTAATATTTATGTTAGGTAGTCTTCAACAATTTTAAATGAAAACACTTACCAGTGAATAAATTCATGATGATTGAATCGATTTGGAAAGCAAACTTAAGGAATATTTCTGGTTCTTCATCAGGAGACTTCTTTAGTGGAGCAATATCAAGCCCAAAGGGTTTCTTAGACAGAAGCACATGATCTTGTGTTTTCATCCAGGTTTGTTTAGCTAAAAATATTGCACATTATTAGTTTATTATTTTTAACCCAAATAAGATACAACAAGAGTTATTGTAAGCTGAGAACACACACAAAGCGATAATTAAAATATAAATAAATTGCCAACAACAGCATGTTAGACTTACCCTCTTCACTGTCTTCTTCATCTTGCGGTGAAGCTATTTATTGCATTTACATTCATTTACATAAAATATGGAAAAAGAGAAAAAATAAATTTTGTACACACGCCAAATCAAGTTGTATAGGGTGGATAAACCAGAGACAATTTGGTTTACTTGTGCCTATAAGGACAAGCATATTCTACCAAATAGACATAATGAGTAGTAGTAACGTACGTGAAATTTAAAAATTATAATTCGAATTTTACAAATATATAAATCACACTCCAATCCATCAATCGCTAAAATTTTGAGTAGGTTCTGTTGCATCAAAAGACTTTATATGAATAGAATTCAGGCTTATTACAAAGCGTTTTGTCATTGATTCAAGGTTACAAGGACAATTTGTAATTTTAGGATACAATTAACATAAAGTAAGATATTAGTGAAAAATTAAGAAAAAGGCATATTGATAAGAAAAATTATTACTTTTGACGCAAAAGAACCCATCTGATCTAAAAACACTCGTTTTGCAAAATCCAATATAACACGAAACGGTAGCTTATAATATTTTTTCCTCCAGTGTGACCAGGGCCTCTATGCTCGTGCTTTTTAAATCTTTTGGGCAAAATGGCGCCAGCCAGCTGTTGGAACTATTTTATCCATATATTATGTAACAATCACATTATTTATAAATTTTTTGAACTGTCCCATAATTGTTTTAGTTATTCACAAATTTATCCCGTAAGAAAAGAATTTTACCTTTACTGACGGTATTTTGCGATTTAGAGCGAGGTGGGGCTGGCCGTGGTTTAATCTCACTTTGTCCTTCTGACATGTTCTTTTCTAATATTTGCATTATTATGGCGTAGTCCAGAGCCAAGATATTAAGCTACAAAGAATTTTGATGATTTAGTTTTAATGGAAATCTAATAAATTTTTACTTCAATTGCTTTTAATCTTCCCGAAATTTCAATCTCTGGTCGTACTTTGTACCAACTCGATGAAAGATTGCGAGTTACTTGAAGGGCAAAACTAGTTGGGTTCAAAATTAAGTCCTTGGAATGAACGCCATATTTAAGATCTGCAAAAAAATCAATTCAATCAAATGTTAAAAATTAAACGAAAATTCACCTTCAGTTCCAAATCTAGAATCACTAGTCAATTCTTCTTGCAACTCTTCACTCTGTTGTGTAATATGAACCTTTGATAATTTTACATTGCTGAGTTCAAGTTTCATGGCGTCGATAACAGCTGGACTGTAATCATTATCGGTCACTTCAATATTCGTGATTCTGTTCTCGATGTTCAAGTTTCCCAAATCTATAGCTATTCCTTCAAGACTTTGTGAATCAACAGGCACTATAACAATTGGTGCTTTAATTTTAATGTTAATTTTCATTCTGGTGGCTTGTTCATAAGCAGCTACCACATTTTGCTTGGCGGCTTCAGCTGCTGCCATTGAAGCATCTTTGATTGTTTGTTGGGCAGATTGGAAGTTGTCCAAAAAGGCCTAAAAATGACGGTTCAGTATCAACATGTTATTTTAATTTTTCAAAAAAAAAGAAACTTACCAAAACAGAATTGACAAACCAACTCATAAAAATGATCTTAGCGCATCCCATTGTAACGTCAATTTTCATGTTATCCGAGTTGTACTCTGAAGTGGCTTCCAAGTTGTAGAGAATAACTTGGCAAGTCAAAGCATTGTCGCCAACAATTGACAAAATCTATTGAACTCAGAATAGTATTGAAAAATTAATTTTTTAATTGTAAAGTAAAACGAACCTTTGTGTGAATTGTTTTTGGATTCAAATCTGTAACAATTATATCTTCTAGCTTCAGGTTAACTTCTGTATATGAAGTCTTCATCAGAATTCCAGAGGTTA